>JAMKCH010004133.1:0-88134 GCA_023653785.1 Ophioderma brevispina
AGACAGACAAAGCCCGTTTATGCCACAGTGATTCCATTAATGTAAAAGAAGTCTATGATGGTCTCGACCCCAAAGGTCCAAGTTCAAGTCAAATCTACAAACAATGCTTTCGGTTGAGTTGAAAATTTGTCAGGAGTAATCCAGATTGAAATCCAAAATACAGACCAAATACAATTTTACCCTATCCGTGGACCCCAGGGGTCACGTTATGGTGTAAATAGTCATTGAGTCTGGCAATATGGGGATTGTTCATAGATTTTGAATCAGTAGTCATTTAGGGCTTGTGGGGGTGGCACGCCGCAGATTCTGGCCCGAAATCATCTCCAGGACCATGACCAGTCTTGATTATCTCATAAGGCAGCTATTCATATTTTTTCTAACTCTCAATGTTTTTATGATTCCAATTCCAACCTAAAATACAAATAAAATCATAAACTAAATTTTGTTCCTGGAGTGGGATTGCGAACCCACGACCTTTAGAAATACACACGATCGCCCACAGACACATGCCACGCAATCCAGCCGGCAGGAAGTCGTTCTTTGTGGTAATACTTCACTATAAACATTACGAATAAAGCGCCACATAATAATGAATAGCGCCCCTTGAGACGAGTTCAAAATATATGCTCCTGGAGCATGATTTCGGGCCAAAATCTCCAGAATCGTGGTGGTGTCAGGATTTAATTTTCAACTTATAAGTAGCTGATCCGGGGCCGCGGGTATCCATTGATACGGACGCTCCTAACTTGACGCACTTTTTTGAGACTGGGGGGGCGGATTGGGAACAATCGGGGGTTTACACCCTATACTCTTTACACCCATACTTTACACCCTACTCTTATTTTTTACACTGACTGCGATGTACATGTACAGGTATGTGACTCTCTGTACACGGGACCGACGGCCCTAACGTCCCCTCCTATTTGCGGGATTCTTTCCATGATTCATTTGGCAATTCAATGACCATGGAGGATAGCGGTAATTCTGTATTAATCCCATTAGCTTCGTATACAGATTAGAATCCCGAATTTGTGCACCCAAATAAATCCCAGGCAGTGACCCCTACCGGTATTTGAACCTGGGATTTTTTTGTGTGTAAATTTGCAACCACAGGCAGCGCATCCTAACTGCCTAGGGCCCAAAACGCTCTCCCACGTTCCCACAATGGCAGATGTAAACGTTACAAACTATTGGATGACATCTTGCGTGCAGTTTGAGAGAGCTTGCATGGAATTATTATTCGGGTATTTATCCAAGAAAATTGAGGTTTGAACCTGGAAACAATTCCTGCAAGGTTTTTTTGCGCCACAATGGCATTTGCTTAAGTACCTAAAATGAAGATACTTAAAAGTTCCGAGGGAAATTCCGAGTTGCATAAATATTGCTAATTTGCATAAATTCAAATGGCCGCCCTTTTTGATGGATTTTGTTAATAAGCATGATTCTGAGACTTCGTAGCAGAATAATTCCAGTGTCTATACCCTGTTTTCTAGGTCTGTGAACACAATTATGACAGGACTAATACATATGACATTTGGGTTCAGGCTAATTTTCCTAAATCCAAAATGGCCGCCATTTTTGACACCTTTGCACATTGTTTGTAAAATGTTATAAAAATATTAAAAAAAAAAACAAAAAAGGAAAAAAAAAAAAAAAAAAAAAAAAAAAAAAAAAAAAAAAACAAACAGAGAAAGTTCCTAATATGTTTTGTCAATACCATCTTGACAGGTACTCAATATGGTCGACTTAGACTAATTTTCTAAACAAGAAAAGCCAAAGGTAATCATCGTGACAATGATAATGATACGTCCTAAGATTAATGCGACTTAACTTGCCAATATTATAGCAGCCAATATGGTAAATAAATAACAACTGGAACATGACGAAACATGACAAGTCTGATTGATGTGATTTCTACCATTTGCTTTGGCGTTGTGCTTTAAAATAGATATGAGGGAGATGACCCGATTTTTAGTATATAACGTTTTTTTATCGTTGATAGAATGGCCTTAACCCCAAAACCCCATCTGCAAAGTTTTGCAACCGATATTTTCAACCCATTTTGATGAGAGAGTTAATGTGTTCCATTTTTAAAGTCCACTAGGGTACGTGTAAAATACAAAAATTGTCGACCAAATTTGGCCCTAAGATTATCCAGGTAAATGAGCACAATAAGTAGCTTCTTCAGGTAAAACTTTTAACCACTTCCGTAAAACCTGGGGATCGTGGGGATAAGGCTATTCGCAATCGACCATGGCCCTTTAATTCTAATCTACATAGCAACCATATGATCGGTATTTCTTTAACCCCATATCAGTCCATTTTTTTGTCGCCTCGTCTAACCGGGGGGGGGGGGGTTGATGTACCCATATATTTTCCACCCCCTTTGGAACATGAGTTTGTTGCTATATGTCTTCTCTATCCAGTGAATACCAAAAGAAAGTACAATTCCCAGCACCTTGCTTCTATGACATCATAACTGCACGGCGCCCTTGCAAGAAATTGGTGCAATCGTTTTTGTTACAAAGGTTTAGGGTTTTTTTTCTCAAATAGAAAGAAAAACACAAATTTAACTTATTAAAAGAAGTTTTTTGCTCAATTAAATGAAAACATCCGTTTTAATAGCACCAATATGGTGGCGACCAATTTACATTATTAAAGTATAGGAGGCTTCACCATTCCCCTTCCCCAACTTTTGCGGCTTAACCTTCCCCCGGTAAGGTGGTGGATGGGGCCGCAATTTGTGCCCCTAAATGTGCACAAGAATGTAAAAACTGTTACCCGCCAAAGCATTTGCTACACATCACACACTTTTCTTTTCACCTGGAGGGGTGTAAAAAACCCCCCTGGTTAGACGAGGGTAAAAATTGAAATTGATTTGACATATTACCAAACGTTTTTAGAATGAGAACGTTGTTGGAAAATATAACCACAAGGTTTTTCAATTTCCCTATACATTTTCAATATAAATCTAAACTGTTATTAATTTTCAAAGTAAACAATACACAGTTTGCGATGTATGCCTTAAAATCCTGTGGGCTATGGTTGAGTTCCTTAAGTGTGCCTATTCAAGGAAAACATAAACATTTTAAAATTTTTTACTTTTGTTATTTTTACTCTTTCTGATGGATCAGTGATAGTGTTTTAACATTAATGTTGAGAGTATAACGATGGGAGAAAGTTATATGTTTTTTTAATTTTTAATAATATTTATTTTTTTTATATTTTTTTAATTTAGTTTGGTGTCAGGATAATACATACGGTAAACATAGTTAGAGTGACTCATCGGCAATCGTTAAGGGTTTGTAACAAAGCTGTTGGGATAGGCACATTTTGCTCCTCTTTCCAAAATTATATTCACTTTAACAAATTACCGCTGTGGTTATTATTGCCCGATTATGTCTACCAGACCCAGACAAATGAAAAAAGCTTTGAAAAGTTTCAACAATTGACCAAAAAAATTCACTTCTATTGATTTCGGAACTTTGACAGTCTCATTTGACAAATTTGCTCAAAATTTAGAACCATAATCATATTTTCCACTAATTGTGGCATGTGGTCTAAATAGAAGTTTCCCTTTCCCGTCAAAAAAATGCCTTTCTGAATTCAGTCTCATATGCATAGTTAATATTTACCAAAAGTGATAACTAAATATTCTTGAAACACCTATGTGGTTTAACCTCATAATAAAACTTAGTCCATCATCACTCCTGGTATCACATCATTAAAGAAAGAAATCATGCTTCCTTCAAACCTTTCTGAACAAAAATGGGACAAGAGTAAGAATCGACACTCCGAAGGAAAATTTTTGGACAGCAGAACCATATGCAAAATAGCTTTGCCTGGATCTTATAGATAGTGAAGGAGGAACTTTCGCATTCTGAGCTGCTCAGAAAAGATTCAGTAATTCTTTTTCTTACTTTACTTTTGGCAAATGAAGTAATTGAGCTACCAAATAAGCCTTAAAAGAATTTTTACTCTTTTTTCAAAAAATATAAAAAAAGTAAAAAATTAAATTTTACTTTTTGTATTATTATAAATTGATCAAGAAGTTTTTCAATCCACCCCCCCCCCCCCAAATATTAAATAGATAGTGTTCATCAGCTGGAGTCTCGGTCTTTAAATGGCAACTAAATAATGATCGTGTTCTTTGATAACATAATATGGTACAAGAATGGATGTCAACCTATTCTCTTTTCAAGAAATTCAACAAAAATGGCAGCCATTTTGGATTTATGCAAATAAAACTTAACCACTCATCCTCATGTTTACTATTAACGTTCTTATTGAGTTCGTGACCCCTACAACATGGGTAGAGACACCAACATGACATCTCTAGACCCTCGGAAGGAGTTATGGACAAAAGTCCGTTGAAATGGCGGCCATTTGACTTATGCAAATTAGACAAATTTCTGCAACCCGGATTCTCTGACTTTGTGTCAATTGGATTACTTCAAAGAAATGCATTGTGAAGAAAAACCTTTGATAGCAATTAGTTCTAAGTTACACCAAAAATTCATTATCTTTCCTGGTCCTATATAGGGATTTTGTACACACTCGTGGACTTAATCACCTCATTTTGCCGTGACATTAAATCTCACACGATAAAATTATGTTAGTCCGATTCCTTAGCTTTTATAACATGGCACATTCATTTAGAAACATCACCTTTTCATAGGTATACATTTCCATTCGACAGATTTTATATACAGTCAGGTCCTTCATACTGTCGTTGAGGAATCTATTCATAAAATATAATATAGACTGATCGATTTCTCAGATTCTTAGCTTTGTATGATACCCTTATTGTCCCAAAACATCTCCAAAACTATAGGTACCTTCTCGTTATCGTCGAGAGGGGGGGTCCAAAGGGGGTAATTGACCCCGGACCCCCTAGGACCCTGGGCCCGGGGTCCAAGGGGCCCGTAAAAAAGTTCAGCCCTTGCGGTTGTAGCAAAAGACAGAGGGGAGCAGAAAGTGAGAGAGTGGATTGGAGGGAGAGAGTGAGAAGAGTATTGGCGGACACAGGGTCAGTTTCCCCTCCCAGCTGCAACAATGATACCTCTTACGTTGAGAAATAACGAGGAACCCACGAAATTTCCAGTTTTATTTCGAGCCTACCCGCGGTTAATAAATTAGTGCAGGGCCTCTCTTGGTTGAGAAATTACACAAAACAAGATGTTTTTGATAAAACGGTTGGTCAGAATTATAAAGTGGACTTCTTACCAATTTCCACCCAATGTTTTTCTATCAAATAACATGAGAAAATGTGTTTGGCGAAACGTGAACATTGCAAGGGTTCCGCGAGGAAAGGGGCAACCCCTCCCGCACCCACCCCGGGCCGCTTCATATCATATGAAATCTCCAGAACAATTATAGGAGTAATTCAAAAACAACTAAAACATCAGCTATATTTTACTTTTTTTACCGACTTTTAAACCCTTTATATCCTACCTCTCATTACAAAAAGTGAAACACTTACAAATTTCTATTGTTTTATCAAATTTTCATGAGAAAATGTGTTTTGGAAAGTGAACATGACAAGGATTCCGTCTCCAAAACGTATATGACTACATTCAAAACAAAAACCACCCACCTGTTAAAAAAAAAATGGGTTCCTAAATTTTACCAGACTTTACCTTTTAATTACGGAAACCCTCTATTATCACTAAGTTTCACGCTTTATTACCTAGACGTAACATAAAATTAAAATTTGGGGAAGCAGTAAAATGGAAATAAAACCGTGGCAAAAAATAAACTACACATTTTGAAAAAAAGGTAGTATTTATATCCGTGACGTGATTATATTTTCGTACTATTCCGTTCTTTGTAACTACTTGGTTTAATTGTTAAGAATACGAACTATGAAAATCGTTTTACCTATAAAATGTGTAAATAACGTCGTAAGTACGCCATATCATAAAATGCCAAAAATCTTCTTTTCATATCATTTTAAAAATAGTTTTCAAACCTCTTGTCCTCCTTTTTGTATATATTTAGTTTAATTTTTTGAAAAAGGAGTAGTACACACAATTATAGGCCGAGATATTCATTTTAGCATCTCCCATAGTAAAGTCATGTAGTGGAGAGGATAAGGTTAGGACTTGTAATATTAGGGCCCTGGTTCGAATCTTAGTAATGGGAGTACATGTATTAAGTTTATTACATTAAATGAGTAAGTAATTGGTGACATTAGAATGTGTAAATTACCATATAAACAAAGTATATAAATGGTTTTTTTAAAGCTGTATTTCTTCACGTTTTTTCCTTTGTTTTTGCCTTTTTTTTCTTCAAAATTGTTTGCACTGAAATAAAACTTTTTACAACCACGTGCTAACTTAAATACCACGTTTTTATAATGCCATAGCTACAATGTTAAAATTGGGTAGAAGATTGTAATACGTTTCCGATCTTAATATTGTTTAAAACAAAGGCAAAAAAACCAACAAATAACGATTGAAGCCCCTGAGATTTTACGCCGTTATTTGACGTTCCATGCAATGGTTTTCGTATTTAGGCTCAGTTATTTTACGTTCTTGCATGGAAGTGAGTCCCAGCTGCCAGTCAAATACCTGTTTTTTTTACAGTTTATTTTAAACAGTGCATAAGTTGCATCGATCAACTACATTATACCTCCCACACCCGCGATGGCCCCTTCACAGCCACTGTAACTTAAAAAAATACCCCCATGGGGTTCTGGAAAACGAAATTGTTAAAGGGGCCCGTTAACTCCAAGGTTTACCCCAGGCCCGCAATTTCTTTCGGCGGCCTGGAAAAGGTATCCGTACCTTTGCCTCCAAACCACCGTACGTTTAGATTGATGCACGGTTAGTAATAGTTTGTAATTTACATTTCCCCCCCCCCCCCAGACTGTCCCACAGTCTCGCTCTGTCTTTCGGATTCAGGGAACAGTAGGTTCACCTGACATAAAAATCAAAACTTATTTAAACGTCGCAAACTCACCAACACGATGCATTATGTATATACAAAAATCAACAATAAAATCCTTTTAAAAAAATCAGATTCACTGGGTGCCTTCCCTTGGAACCCTTGGGCATCGGTCCTTAATCTGCGCTGACACCTTTTTACCGTACAATGAGACCATACACCCGCTTATGGATGCAAACCAGTAAATTTAACAGGAGAAACGGGTAAGCCAGCCCCCAGTGCAAACGACGGTGTTTCTTTTTGGTGACCTCGCCTAAGTATACCATTAAAACTGAGAGAAATTGCGAGAGACCTGGGTTGCAAATCATGGTGATCAAGATTTAAGTATTAAAATCTGTAGGAATATGAAAAAAGGTTGTCATTGATATGTATTTTGATCCGACAAAAAACCAATTTTAACCTATCTTACACAGCAGGGAGCACCTGACTGAAAAAGTGCTCGGACCTCCAGGGTCCACGGGGGAATGCTAGTCTTCATGGTCCAGTAGCGCGAAAATTTTGGGGATAACTTACCATAATTCATGAATGATTTGATAGGAGATATGATGATCTTCAAGCAGAATGTTAGCTTTAAGATCTGAGAGGTTCCAGAGGGAAAATGGACGGTTTCATCTCGCCTTTTTTACAGGAAAGAATGGGAGCAGTATTTGGTGGTGTGAAACCTTATGAAAGACATAAAAAAAATAAAAAAAATATTGACAAAAATTCAAAATACCACTCGCACGCCGACTTTGGTTGACTCAGAGAGATTTGTAGTCTTCATTACCAGTCGTTGTATACCACAGACCCCTGAGAGGGTCTACCCCCCCCCCCCCCACAAATGAACGCGTTGCCTTGCTTTTGCTCAACCCACTTCCCCATCCGATTACAGGCCTGCAGAGGAAAAAATAGAAGTGATTCAACCATCCGCCGAAGGCCACTGTCAGAAAAGTTAAAATTATACGGTGTGTCAACACAAAACACTATGTAAGGCTGTAGGTATCGGATACCAGTCAAGTCTTGGGGAAAAAATCGAAAAATTTTAAAGCGCCTGAGTAGTTTACTGGCATAAAAGAAAGGAAACGCAATGACTTCTCTTTTACTCACACGCAAAGCGAGTCATACTAGACAAAACATGTTGGATTTCCTGTCGGTTTGCCTAGGATAGGATAGGGTTTTAGGGTAAAAGGAACTTCTTACCGTGATGAACGTTTCAATATGGGTGTACTCCTCACTAAAATAGAGCGGTCGCGAACGAAAACGTCATTCCGATTTAAAGGAAGCGTCGGTTGGGTTGCATTGCGAACTAGATCAAGTTTGTGTTCAAATAGGACAAAATGTACACGGTAAAAATGTTCCTAATTGTACCAGACTTTACCTTTTAAATTCCGGTAAACCCATTATCAATTCGTCTTAACGCTTTGTTACTTATACCTAACATAAAATACAATTGGAAGCAGAAAAATATAAATAGCAGGGTTAGAAACGATGCTATAACCATTTTGAAACGATAGTATTTATACGCTGGTCGTTTTATATTTTTCCGTAATATTACGTTCTTGTCACTGTTTTTAATGTAAGAATATGCATATGAAATCGTGTACCTTTTAAATGTGTTAAATAACGTCTCTGTAAGAACGTATAAAAAAAATGCAAAATCCTATCCTATTTTCCCTTTTATTTTAAAAACTAGTTTAAAAAAAAAAAACTCTTGTGAACTCGATCTGCTTTTGTATCATAATTATTTAGTTTAATTGAAAAAAAAGTAGTACACATATATATTTAATTTTAGCCTCTGATATCTGTAAGTCATGTAGTGGATAATGGTTTAGGACTTGTAATCTTAAGGCCTTGGTTCGAATCGTGTACATACCGGGCTTATTTACGACTGAGTTTCGGGAACGGAAATTTCACAAAAGCTATACGCTTTTGTTTGCGGTCAGCGTTGGGTTGTACGCTGTATGTAGACATGTGTAGGTGCGATGTTGTATCTTGTCACATATTGACAAAAAAGGTGAACCCTAACCAGACCGCAGCCCGAATTTAATGAGACTCTTGGTTGATAGTGATAGCTCACAAGTATTACATAATTGCAAAGTGTTGATGGTAAAACATGCATTTTTAATGAGTCTCATTGCATATTTGTTCTGATGTGGTCGGCCTTCAGATATCTTTGAATATAGAGAGCACGAAAGCAGAAAGCCAATTATAGGTTTGCTTTTTATAGTCCTTTTTTGTCGAATAACCCTTCAAAACGTTCCCGTAATGGTGTTATAATAGGCCTATAAACGAACAAGTTTAAATTTAGATAAATTGTGTTTTTCCCTTAAAAAAAATATCTCCGTTTTCCCCCTTTAATATGAATTAAAGCTAACTGAGGGCCACGACATCATTTATTCAATCAATGAATTTGGCATCCCTCGAAAGCCAACATTATTACTTGTCTTGGAAATTGCCATAATGCTGTACATGTTGTTTTATTAAGAAAAAGCTTTCTGACAAATTCATTGTGAATTGTTTGCCGCCGCAACTCAGAGTTCCCATTAACAATACCTTACTCATTAAGAAAATAAAACTGATATAATCTTACATTTGCCTTGCGTGACACGTCATCATTTTTGTACCAGTTGGTGTGTTTGAGAATGTACCGATGGCCATATTCCTGTCCTTGGTTTGGTCTTTGCGTCTCGCTTGCAGAAAAAAACCGCGGTAGCCCATGTTAAAAAACCCGCCTGATATGTAACTACTGAAAAATGAACAATTATTTATTAAGACATGTATCGTGAAAGTCTTCAATTGTGTGTTTCGTTAATCCAAAAGCGACACCTCTGAGATCACTTGTTAAGGCTTCAGTCCAACAGACAGCAATTTTTTTTTGCTAGAAAACAACTTCCACACTAGCCGTTTTCAGGGCCGTACGCAGGATTTTTTTTTGGAGGGGGGGGCGGGGTGGTACTTCGAAAAAGTGGACTTTTTTTCGAAAAAGTGGGCTTTTTTTGTAAAGTGACCTAACCTCACTAAAATGGTCATTTCTTGGAATTGTTGAATATTTTTTCGCCAACATTTCTTGACAAATTTCTTCGCCTAATTTTTTAAACACCTTTTTTTCAAAGCGAAAAATCAGCAAAAGGTCATCTTTTGCACCTTTTGGTGGAATTTGGGGGTGCCCCACGTACGGCCTGCATTTTCTAAATCGTTAGTGTGAGCAGTTTTTCTTTCATGTCTACTTTTGGGCACCACACTGTTTTGTAACATTCTTCTGCAGTCTTGCAATTATTTTGCTAGAAACCACTTCCAGACTGCTCAGTCTGGTGCCGATTGGGCATTTTTTCTAAATGGTAATTTTTCTTTTCATGTGTAGTTTTGCCAAGGTCTGGACCTGTTCTGTACAGTCTTCTGGCAATCTTGATGGTCGGGAGCACGTGGCGATTGAACCACCCTGACACACCTTTTCACCACTTTTTGCTGTCGTGGTTACGATCTGCGGCTGATCGCGACTGAACAAGAGGCGTCGCTGATTAAACATGCTTGCATCTTATTGATTTAATGATGCTGTTGCCTACTACGGGAAATGATAAAAATTTCAATTTTGCAATTTGAACAAGTCTATAGCCGATTTTAAAAGAAATATTGTTGGGTATAGTCACAACCACAGAAAAAAAAAACAACTCCCGACCCAACCTCTTCCCGAATCCGACTACAATAGCCTTGATTTTTTTTTCAAATCGGCTACAGTCTTGTTTCAAACTTACAAAATTTTCAATTTTTAAATCCCGACCCAGGGTTGAGTCTGCGAGTTTCCCATCCTCCGCGTCGTCAACGAGACAGGGATGCTGAAACAGCATCATAAAATCAACAAGGTCAGAGCTTGGCACTTGTTCAGTTCCCACTCATTCGCAGACCTTAAAGTATAGTCCCACAGAAGACAGCTCCAAGACCCAACCTTCCCGATACCCAAGACCGTATTTTGTTTTTCAAAACTCGGCTAACAGTCTTGTTCAAACTTGCAACAATTTACAATTTTTATTTTCCCGACCCCGGGATTATTAGTCGTGGCGAAGTATCCCCGTCTTCAACGAGACAAGGGATGCTGAAACGCCGCACAGTATGCGACAGCATCATTGAATCAACAGATCCAGCATGTTTAAGTGCGAATCCTACTATTCAGTTTCAGTCCCCGATTATCGCCTGACCTTGAAACGGGGCACAATTGGTGACTGTCGTGTCAGACTGCTCGTCGCTGGTCGTCGATGTTGACGCCAAGAAAGACGTCACATGAGACAACCCGCGACGTGGCTGACCCAACCTCTTCCCACTACACAAGACCCATTTCTTCAAAATCGGCTGCAGTTTTGTTCAACTTACAAGACAAGATATGCTTAAAGGTGGCCACGAGAGATTTCCAAATTCCAGGTGTCCCGAAAAAATGTGAAATTTCTGATTTGGCCTGGTGTAAAGCTTTAATATCAAAAACATCACCATCTGTAAGGATTCGCTGAAAACGGTTTCTTTGGTAGCAAAAATGGTGATATTTCTATTTTTTATAGGAGCAATAGGAAATTCAGACGATATGTTTTTCTATTCTATGAAATATAAGATATAAAAAATCGACCTATGGTTTCACTTTTAAAGACATACTCTACCAAAATACAAGGTAAGAACTCATTTGAGTGTCATAATATCTATCTGAAATCACTACATATGACAACATTCATGGACAACTCAAAATCTCCCTCGTTGCACCTTTACGCCTAGCAGTAGGCGACCAAGCAGTTACTCTTTCATGTCTCAATCAGTGTCGCAGACCGACCAGAAGTTGCCTGTCAAGACTGCAAGTCGGCCACTTATCTTCTGATCGCCGAGTTTGGTCGCCGATTCCTCATGTCCAGTTGGCTTGCATTCTCTCCTCCCCGGCTTTGGAGCAGACTTATTACCACCATTTTCCCAACCTGCAACACAACCACTCATGATGGGGGCCAACTCATCGGCTACCGGTTCCAAACCGCTCATGTGCTCAAGCCGACCTTCCCGATTCCAGAACCCGCCACGATTTTTTAAGCTGCAAGAAAAAATCGTAGCGGGTTTTTTTTTCAAATTTGCCACGTGCTCCCGACCCCGACCACACAAGACTGCAGAAGACTGTACAGGACAGTCCCAGATTTGGCCAAAACTATACACCTGAAAAAGGAACATTACTCACGATATTCGAAAAAATGACCAAGAGGCACAGTCTTGAGCAGTCTGGAAGCGGTTTTCTAGCAAATAATGGGCAAGACTACAGACGACTGTACAGAACAGGCCCAGACCTTGCCAAAACTAAAACACATGAAAAAGAAAAACTGCTCACGATTTCGAAAATTGGCCAATCGGCACCAGTCTTGAGCAGTCTGGAAGCGGTTTTCTAGCAAATCAGCTGTGTGATTGAGCCTTAACACGACAGCACAAGTTTGTGACATGATGTTGCTGTCAAGACTGCAAGTCAGCGACTTATCTTCTGTAGTCGCCGATTTTACATGTCCAGTTGGCTTGCATCTTTTCTCCCGCCGTGAGCAGACTCATTGCCGACCACTTTTTCAACTGCACACAACCACTCATGATGCGCGCCAACTCATCGGCTACCGCTTCCAAACCGCTCATGTGTTCAAGTCGACCTTCCCGATTTCAAAATCCGCCACGATTTTTTAAGCTTTTAAAAATGTGGCGGTTTTTTTTTTTCAAATTTGCTACGTTCTCCCGACCACACAAGACTGCAGAAGACTGTACAGGACAGTCCCAGATTTGGCCAAAACTATACACCTGAAAAAGGAACATTACTCACGATATTCGAAAAAATGACCAAGAGGCACAGTCTTGAGCAGTCTGGAAGCGGTTTTCTAGCAAATAATCGGCTATGGGACTGAGTCTTTAAACAACAACAAACGGATCTACTTGAGAGCGTATATCGAGCCTGACAGATTTCCAAGATAACTTTTGGACCACCCTAAACGTCTTGGATATGCTCTTACCAGTAATTTAAATACCGTTGGTAAATTGACGAAAATTAGCGTTTTGTTAGTGCTATTCCGGGCCATTGCAATCACCCCTTTAAAGGGCACATACCAGAAATAGAACTCCATTTTTTCAAACAACTTAATAAAATGCAGTTTTCAAGCAAAAACTCGGTTTATCGAGAAAAAAATAATTGAGCTTGCAGCCGATAAAAATTAGTATATCAATTTGAAAAATCGAATTTTTCATTTTGGAAATTGAAAAACTCATTTGGGGAAAAATTGATTTTGCGTTTACGACCGATGAACATATAGGCACTTTTTCAGTCGAGTTGGCTACCATGATAAACTTCTTTTATCATGACAAAATAGGTTTATTTTGTGAAAAACTATGTTTATCAGTGAACCGTACTATTTTCGGAAAGTTTATCATGTTTATCAACTGCTTGTGAAAAAAAAAAACTTAGACTTTTCTCAAGAAAAAAGAATTTAGTTGAACTTATGGATTCGGCCAACGCCAGGCCTGGCTTATTATTAATTTTATACCGTACTCGAAAATATCGATTCAAAAGTATGAGAACTTCAATCTTCGAAAAGTCCTTGGGGACACTATAAGGCGAACATGTTTTAATGCAAGCGAGCATAATAAATATATATATATTTGAGATTCTGGACTTTGCGCCTTAACTTTTCCCTTCCCCTCTACCAATGCATATCGGTCAATGCTTTGGTACCTTGGAAACATCCGAATGCATGTCACGGGTCTCAACATTGCATCGGGTAGTGGGGGAAATGTTTGTCACTAAAACACAAAGTGTTTCAAGTCTTTTTGAGAGGATTGTAGAAATGCAGTCTTATATATATTGCAGCGGTTTGACTGTAAAATTGTCGACTTGCGACCCCTCCCCTCGGTAGAACAAAACTCAACAACTTCTAATCGAAACATCATTATATAAATACTTTTTTAAATAATGGTTGTGGTAAAAAAAAATTGTTGGCAGAGGTGGTTTTGGGGTAAATCTCTATGTTGTAATTTTCTTTTCTTCTGTTTTTTACCATATATAGAATTAGATAACTAAATTTAGAATGTTAGCCCAAAAAAGTCGCCTTTTTTCCTAAAAGAGCACTACTCTTGTCTTGTCGCTTCCACCACAGCGTAGTATCCACTTGGACCCATTATGCAATATATAAAACATATATTATAAAAATAACAAAAGAACACACAATTTCAATTCAATTCAAAAATTTTACTTAAAAAATATTAATCTTCCTTATTTTGCGATATTATTTTTGCCTAGAAATCCTCTCTGCCAACCACATATTTTAAACCAGAACTATTATTGGTCTTAAATTTATATATTTATCCTGTCAAATAAAAGTGGTTGTGTTTTATTCTATCGAGGGAGGGATAACTCGAAAACTTAAGAACATTTTAAACCTTGGCCTTCCGTTTGTATTTTTTGGGTATAGAAGTTTAACGAAGTCCCAAGTTGCAAAAAAGACCTGTGGCCTAATATCATGAATTATAAATCTCAAGTGAGATTTTGAAAGTAGTATATTATTTATAGTTGTGGGTTTGCTACTTAGACCAAACCACCCTCAATTTGGAGTTTTTTCATGTTTTTAATCTTGTTATGATGGCATTTTAAAAGAGGAAACATGACAACCGATCGTATTTAACCCAGCAGTGAGTTGGATCGAATTTATTAATCGCGATTAAAAAAAATCGTCCCTTGGCCATTGGCGCGGCCAGGCTTCGCCATGGGGGGTGTGGGGGGTGGACACCCCCCAGCGATCCTCAAAAAGAAGAAGAAAGAAAAAGAGGAAAAATAAAGAGGAAGAGAGGAAGGAAAAAAAGAAAAGGACAGAAACGAAAGAAAAAAAGAGATGGCATCAAAGCTACTAGTGACTCTAGACTTAGCATAAACCCTTAAATATCACAAAATTAAAATGGATTCCCCTCAAGCCAACTTGTTTTGTTTCAAATTCACGCCACAGTAATCAAGAATTGCTAATGTCCAACAATACTTGTGAATCAAAATGGGTAAAATAATTAAGACACCACGAGCATGGCAGTGCATGGCAAACGGGCAGGTATCCATGGCCATTCCCCTAGTTTTTGGTCTACCAGTGTTAGGATTGGTTCCCCAGCCCCCACCGCCAGAACTTATAGTTCTACTGGCTGTCGATTGGGCCCTCTTCATTTTGAATTAATTCTATACTTTCCTCTTCAAACCCCTTCTTAATTGCTAAAGCCAAGAGCTTCCGGTGCTACGCCCCTGGACCCCGGCAGGGGTTCTGCTCCCGCAGACCCCAACCCATTAAAGACAGTGGCGCTCGCTATGTGTAATTCCTCCCCTTCGGTAAGTACAAGCTTATGCTGCCCGTCTCAGTGAGCAATTAAAGACTCTTTTCCTTGAATTGATTGCTATTGTTACCATCCCCCCTCAAAAAGTTGATTCTTGAAGGTTCTCAATGGCTCAAATCCAAGAGCTTTTCCGGGGCTTTCGCCCCGGACCCCCCGACAGGGTCTCTGCTCGTACCCTCACACCCATTAGAGACATTGGCGCTCGCTATGTGTTACATGCACCTCACCCATCGAGTACAGGCGCTCGCTATGTGTATGTTCCCCTCGCAGTACAAGTTACCCTATATACTGTCCGTTTCTGTGAACAGAGTTAGAAACCAGTCTTTTCTTTGAATTTATTAACAGTTTCCCCCTCAAAAGTGGCTATCTTGAATACGTTCTGAATAGCTTCAAATCCAAAGAGCTTCTCCGGGGGCCTCCGCCCCCTGGAACCTCCGGCCTGCCTGGCCTCTGCACCTTCCCTCAGTGCCCCCAAATGGGGCCCTTGAACTCCACCCGTTCAGGGCTGTCCGGTTGCCCTTGCGGGGTGCAGATTGGTTCGAACGATCAAACAAGAATGGGCCTAGGTCTCTACCTAGGAAAGTTTTTAGTGTCCCTTAAGTGGGCCCCGAACGCAGGCCGTTTAGTTCATTATTTTAATATGGCTCACTATGCCTTCCAGGACTCTTACTGCGGTCAATAACCCTTTCTTCAGTTTAACACCCCCTGCCAAAATGTCTCTCTACGGTCCTCGTTAGTTGCATTATTTTATGATTCTCACTACAGCTTCCATAGAACTCTTACTGTGCGGCAATAGCATTTCTTCAGTTTTCCACCCCCCTGCCAAAATGGTCATAGCGACGACCCTGTGGGCGCCCCATTAGACTACAGCAAGCTAAACAGACATTCCTCATACAAATGATAGCACCGTACATTATGAACTGTGCTACCTGACGAATTTATTTGCACAATATAGGATTCTGAAAACATGCTGATAATGAAAAACACAATTTAGAAAAAATATTAACCGACGGAATAAAAATCAATCGACGGAAAGTCTTGTTGTGAAGGGGTCTTTTGGAGAGTTTAAATGTTGGCGAGCTGTAGCTGTTACTTCAAAAGCCAAGCCTTTGAAGAATGTGTGATGTAGCGTGGTGTAGTGATTAGTGGAAATGTTTGTATGAAGTGGAGAATCATTTCGATAGTTGTTAAAATATGGTGAGTTGTACCTTCAGAGTTTAGAAGAGTTTACGTAAAGAAAAGTGTGATATGGTGTGTTATCATCAGGCACTGAGTGGTGTTAATGTTTACATTTTGACTTAGGGCAGGTATTCCGAGAGTTTTTTAAAAATATGGCGAGCTACACAGAGTTTCAGAAATCTTGCTTCTTCCGACATTACTTTCAATATTGAAATATGTTGCATCAAAAATGACATTTGACTTCTTGCGAGACTACTAATGGGTTCATGAAGTTTGCCCTGGGACTTGATACTTGTAGACTGTCCCACAGTCTCGGCTCTGTCTCGGAACTAGGCACAGAAGTAGTAGGTTCAATTGACAATAAATCAAATTTATTTATTTTATGGAATTGCACTTTGACAACAGTCGCACTCACCAACACGATGATCCAGTGCATCAGTGTAATACAAAACAATCACAAACTAAAAGTCATAAAATAAAAAATCAAATCACGCGGCCCTCCCTGCCACCTTGGGACATCGATCCTTTTAATACTGCGTGGCACTTCTTGACCCCAATGGCCGCCATACGCCCTCAAAACGAACCAACTTGTCCATGATAACAAAAATTCAGTAACCACTCGCCCACCCGATTGGGTTGGCGCAAAAGGGAATTTAGTCTGCCATACCAGTCGTTTATACCCAGACCCTGGGAAGGGTCTATATACTTGGGGCGAGTGAGCGATATAGCGAAGCAAAGTGAGGTGTCAAAAATTCTGAAAACCGAAGTCCAAATGACAAGAAATGCTTACCTTGTATCGTGTCGCCCGGGTTATACGCCGTCGTAGCATTGAGAGTGATTTGGTAGGGTGCTTGACCAAGCTGTGATTGCGGGTTGTGTCCGGTAGGGGTCATGGTGGTACACGCTTATACCGGGTGGCCATTTGGATAGGCTTCGATTCTATGTAAGTAAGGCATATTGTTTGCGAGTGCGCAGGTATGCTTGGAAATGTAAATCTTAGAGATTTTAAAGTGGTTATAACTTCGATAATCTGTGAATGAAATAGAGAACAAAAGGTTCAGAACTAGAGTTTTAGCCTACATATGGCATAGGATAAATAAAACACAAGCAATAGATTAACGACAAAGATGAGAAAACAAAGTTCTAAATTACACTACCTTTAAACGTTCAATATTAGAAATAAAAGTTCAACATATAGCATTTTGTCCTTTATTTAGACCCTTAGCACTGCCTAAGTTCTAAAAAGAACCTTAATAAGTTTTATGAAGACCTTTCAAATCTATATAGAACCAAGCAAAGAAAAACGTTGTTTTGTATGCGTTCACATATAAAGTTAAGCAACGTGAAAGGCAGGGTTATCTATTGAAAATATTTTCGTGGCCAAAAAAAAAATCATTTTCTGGCTGTTACTAACAAGAACATCTGAGGGTTCGTTAGTAAATAATTTAAGGGGTTTCATGGGGTTTAAGATTCTACAAAGAACCATTTATTTGGCCCAAGAACACTTTTTGGGTCATATGAAGAACCCTTCGGAATCTTAGTGTCTTGATAGAAACAAAAAGGTTTAAAAAATATATGCGAACGCATACAAAAAGAACTTCCTATTGAGATTTATCTAAATTTGAAGGTTTTTTTTTTTAATTTCGCGTTTTTTTTTTTATAGAACCTTAGGAGTGTTTTGTTTTCCTATCAGTGCATCCGACAGGTGACAAAAAACTCCAAGGGTAGTCACAGCGTTCTAGTGTGCAGAAATTTCCAAATCCTCTTAAAGAGTGTCCCAAAATTTTAAACGTGAGGGAAAAGCCTTGTTGTCAAAATAAAGTATGTGGTTGTTTGTCTAGTATTGCATTTTTAAAGTAATACAAAACAAAACACAAACAGAAAAAAATAAATGTTTAAAAAGATGTTTGTTAGGTTTAATTCACCATTTTCAATGCATATAATTGTGCGTAAAATGGTGTTGTGTTAGGACATTGATCGGACCAACCTGATTCAGAAGGGTTAATCACAAAAACTTTCTCATACGTATTTGACCATAATAAATCCAAATTACACCAAAAAAAATAATCTGTCAAAGATGATATATGGACAATCAAATCCCTACAAATAGTTGCATTATTTTCTCAGAAAAATAAGCTTGAAATCAGTGTTTTCTTGACACATGCTGCATACTCTAAAAATTTACCAATATTGTTACTGTAAAATTTAATAATTCGCACTGTTTACTTGATCTTAATAAAAACAGACAACTGGAAATCGCTAGCAAATCTGGAATCGCCTGAAAGGCAAAACCAATTTAATTATTCTGTAACATGAGAGTAATTTTATTTCAACTTTCTCATTTTGATTTCGTCCATTGCTCTTCTAATTCGCCCGTCAATATCAAGACCGGCGTATTTTAATATTCAAAACTCGTCGTTTTTCATTGATATCATTTTCAGCACCTTCTTCAATTTCGTTCGTTTATAGACCTATTAACAACATTAATATTCTTTGTGAGGATGGTTCTATTTTCTGTATGGGGCCATGATCATTTCTGTTCCGTTGTATTGTGGTATTCTTTTATCCTGAAAAAATCACGCAATATGTGAATTTTACTATTTGTGTGTTAAATAAGGAAATAACATGAAAAATAGTCAATTCGATAGCCTATAAAAAAGGTATCTGATCTTTTATTTGAACGTGGTTTTTACGAGTTTTGACCTTATTGGGCTTTATCCGTGATCGAAAGTGGGCTTCAACAAAAATGTTATACACAAATTACCCTAATCCTATGTTGTACATGCCCACATTAATGTTATTCAAATAGGCTAAGCAGTTATGGGTGCAATCCACCTGCACCTATAACTTAGAAGGACGTTCCTTTTTACTTAATTTGATAGTATGGTCTGGCAGGACGGTGGATATAGGCCTACTGATCATGAAAGAAACACTTTTTTCCATTAATGAACACCCGACGAATACGAAAGACAAGATTGTTAATTATAAAAGACAAATCGTTTTCTGATCATTAGCCATTGGCCCCCCCCCCCACCACGGACGCATACAATAACACAAAGTTGAAACATCGGTTACAGAATAATAAATTGGTTTTGCGTTTTTGCAACTCCGATTTTTCAAAGAACAAAAAATCCATTACGCCATTGCGAAAATAACTGGAAACCTATACTTAATCGTGTTGAGGGTTTTGACCATTCTTAAAATTTGAAAACGATCGACAGTTTAAATTTAGTCAGCCTGAAAATGACTGCCAATATTGTCAATTTCTTCTTAAACAATAACACTACTGCAAATTTCATTGTAATTTTTAAAGTTATGAGGCATCCGGGTTTGCTAATTATGTCCAAAAAATTTGATTTCCTTTTTTATTATTATTATATATATTTATTATTATTATTATTTTTTTGGCAAAACCTCGGGAGGCGAACTCCAGCCTCCACAGCGACCCTCCCGGAACGTTAATGAAACGCGAAATTCCTCAAAAAAGCACCCCCTTTATTTGCCACTTTCTTATTGCGGCTGTTACATGTACAAGCCACGTCCTTATTTTACCATCTTGTAAACTAACTACAAATTTATGCCACCATGTTATTTCCCCAGGGGTTACTGGCTTCCCCCTGACCCTTTCCGGAGACAAGAAAATCTTAACATTGATAGTGGATGACGTACTTAAAGTCTAAGCCTAAAATCACTGAGTCATAATAGCTTTGCTGACAACTCGCGGGATCAAAGTGCCGGTGGAAAGCACACACCCTCAAAACTTTATAGAAGAAACATTGCTTAAAGTATCGTTTAAAACTGGGCCAAATTAAAATTAATTTTGAAAATAACGCGATTTTGATAATACTAAACTTCCAACCGACTTTTGAATAGTATTGGCAAGATGTGACAACGTTTTTTCCTTGGTGATGTTAGTCAGAAAGTGCAGTTAATTATTCCTAAATGCAGACAGGATTCGCATCTCAAAATGTCAAGTCGGACAAGCATACGTGTTTAATCGTGGGAGAAATCCCTTCATTCAGGGAGCACCGACGTAAAAATGCGAGTTTGCACCATCACTGATGCACAAAACTCGTCCACGATTTCCCTAATTAACGACCACCACACATTGCGACGACCAGGGCATCGAATTAGCAAAACGTGTTAGAATGGTAATTTTTTGTGGTGGTGGAGTGGTGGTCCACCACGCACTGGGTGCTGATACTGGTGTGGTGGTGATGGTGCTGGTGGTTCACTAGACAGGGAGTGTTAGGGCTGGTAGTGGTGCTGGTTGTGCTGGTGGTTGCTGCTGCTAGTGATGAGGTTAGGGTGGTGTTGGTGCTGGTGGCGGTGATGGTGATGATTGTGTTGGTGGTTACCCTATCAGGTGGTGTTGGTGCCTGTGGTGCTGTAGGTAGCATGGTGCTGGTGCTTCTGGTGGGTGGTAGTGGTGCTGTGCTGGTGCCTAGTGCTGCTGGTGTGGTTAGTTTTGCTGGTCGCTGGCTGGTGGTGGTAGTGGTGCTGGTGCTGCGCTGGTGGTAGTGTTGCTGGTGCTGCTGGTGGTGGTAGTTGGTGGTGGCGGTGCTGCTGGTGGTGGTGTAGTGGTGGTGCTGCTGCTGGTGGTGGATTGGTGGTGCTGGTGGTGTAGTGGTGCTGGTGCTGCTGGTGGGGGTAGTGGTGCTGGTGCTGCTGGTGTGGTAGTGGGCTGGTGGGGGTAGTGGTGCTTGCTGGGTGGTGGTGGTAGTTGGTGGTAGTGGTGTCTGGTGGTGGTGGTGTGGTGGCTGGTGGTGGTGGTAGTGGCGGTAGTGTGCTTGCTGGTGTGCTGGTGGTGGTGGTGTGGAGTGTGCTGGTGGTGGTAGTGGTGCTGTTGTGGTAGTGGTGGTAGTGGTTCTTGTGCGTGGAAGTGGTGCTGGGGTGGTAGTGGTGCTGGTGGTGGCGGTGCTGGTGGTGGTTTGGTGCTGCTGGTGGTGTAGTGCTGGTGGGGTAGGTGTTTGCTGTGCTGCTGGTGGTGGTAGTGTTGCTGGTGCTGCTGGTGGTGGTAGTGTTGCTGGTGCTGCTGGTGGTGGTAGTGGTGCTGGTGCTGCTGGTGTGATGCTGGCTGTGGTGCGGAAGTTGGTGGTGCTGAAGCTGGTGCTGCTGGTGGTGGTGGTGCTGCTGCGGGTGGTGTTGCTGAGCTGGTGCTGGTGTGTTGGTGCTTGGTGGTGCTGAAGCGGTGCTGCTGGTGGTGGGGGTGTTATAGTGGTGTGGCAGGGACGCCAATTTTTTTTTGCGAACGCGCCAGGGCAGCCGGAGAACCTTCACGTTCACTTTCTCTTCCTCTTCTTCCCTCTTTCTTTTCCTCTTCTTCCCTCTTCCCTCTTCTCATTTCCCCTTTCTTCTTCTCTCTCCCTCTTTTTCTTTCCCCTTTTTTCTCTTCCTTCTCCCTTTGTTCCTTCCATTTTTTTTGGCTCCCCTTCCAGTATTTTTTTGTGTCCGGGGGGGGGGGGGGGCAGCTTGCCACCCCCCCCCACACTGGGTTACTCCACTGGTGGTGGTGGAGGTGGTGGTTTGGGGGTGTAGTATAGTGATTGAAGCTGCTGCTGGTGATTATATGTGCTGGATCTGGTGCTTCTGGTGGAAGTGGAGGTGGTGGTTCTGGTGGTAGCCCGAGGGTGGGGTGATAGTGATGAAGATGATGATGAAGGATGGTGGTGGGGTGGTGGTGGTGGCTGGTTGGTGGTGGTGGTGCTGGTGGGCGGCGGCTGGTTGCTGGTGGTTGGTGGAGGTGGTGGTGTGGTGGTGATGGTGGTGGTGGGGTTACATGGAAAGTAACAGTAACAGATGCTCGCTTGTTTTGTTAAAATACGTTTTCAATATTTTTGCTTTATAAGATGCTGTGTTTTCTGCAGAGCATCAAATAAATGTCACCACCACCACCAAAATCATTAACAACAACCAATAGTACATTCTACACGGTCCTGATAATTTGATGAGACTGAAAAAATACAATTGATATACCCTATTGAATTAGGTTGATTGTGATACCCAATACTCTAAAATGCCTTGCCAAATATGATTTACAGTTTTCTAGTCAAATTTAGCGAGACCTCAAAAAGAAAGAAAAGGCATAAAGAAAAGGCATATATTACGAACTATCAAGCACAATCAACCTTCTGTCCCATGTATACAAGATTTTCACAAAGATAATCCAAAGATTTTTAGTGAATTTTTTTAGTGGGAAAATTGGCAAACCGGTAGCGTGTTAATTTCGACTTAAAATCGGCAGTTCTGATATGGGTACTTTTTTCGGCACAAAAAAATTGGTATAGATAGTATGTGCTACTTACGCAGAGGCACATCCAATACCAAAATTAAGCTGTGCGATTCTGCCCATCAGCATCATCGATCCATACACACGATAAAGAAACAGGCTTCTCCCAGGGGCTCTCACGAAAGATATCATCATATATTCTGTGGTGCTCTTGAAGAAGGAAGTGCAAAACAGCCACCACCAACAATACGTTTGTTGTCCAGGGCTTGTCCCGTTTGTCACAACTCAGTAGATGGTAAAAAAATTTTCTTCTGCAATCGGGAGGAATCTGCACTTCTGTTCTGACCGTCTCATCATCGCATTCCCTTCCGCAGTGAGTATCATCAAAATCATTTTAATAAGATCTTCTTCACAAATGTTTTAATTTTGCATGGTCTGTTTTCGGACTCCATAGCGAATTGACAAACAATCTGTGGCGTGGGTCCTTTGGGCCCGGCCGTGTCGCTCTCACGTCGTCGTGGTCTTCGTGAATGACGTTGAGTTGCTATCGTCGGGATCAGTTGTCTTCGTCGGATAATCATCACAGGGTGTCGGAACGTCCGCCTATCTAACCGTAAACCGGAAGTGAGCCCCATAACACCTTCGATGTTTAAAAAATATGACTAACTAATACTTGGCATTTTGAAACCCATCCCTATTAAGTTAGGCTAGTTAGGCCTATAGGACTTCATCGATCATCTGGTTTGTTTTGTTTGTTGTTGTTGTTTTTTTTTGGAAGTTTATTAACAAGGATAAGGAGTGAATTAGAGGAACCCGTAGGCTACCAGTTTTCAAGTTTATTTCAATCTCTGTACCGACCAATACAGTTGGGTAATAAGAGAATTTTAACAAAGTATTAATTATTCAACTTACAAGAAAAAACAAAATGTTAACAAAAATATCTACCAAACCTTTTTTCATAATCGCGACAAAATTTTTGCAAGCTGAATAATTCCCCCCCCACTTTTTGGACATCCATGAGGGCACTCATTTTATGAGTATTTGGGCGGATTCTGTAGCAAGTCTTCAAGTACCGTGTCCTTGCATCCGCAAAAGAAGGGGCAGTCGAAAAGTAGTGAAATTGCATCCCCAAGCTGATGATTTGTACAGTCTGACCCACTCTCTGTTCCTGCCTTGCATTACCTCGATAGCGTCCCGGTGTTTATAGGGAGTTTACTATTGCCACAGGATCTAAATTTACACATCCAAAACATCACTCGTGATTAGGGAATGACAAGATAATTATTCAACTGAAAATGTTAGGGTTGTGGAAAAGTAGAGACTGTGTAAGTTCAACCTACTGGGTGCAATTCCAATTTTTGTTCTAAAGAGTGGGCGATACTCCTCGACAGAGTTTGCAATGATGTCTATATGAACAAGTTTCAGTCTTCTTAGGCGACACTATAACAATGTGTATGGACTCTACTCCAGAGAAAAAAATTGAATTCCAGAGACGACGCACATAGGCCGTCGACAAAAGATCCGGATATACATCGATTCTTGATAAGGTGGGCCTAGAAGACAATTGGGAACAAGAAGAATTTAATTTTCTTCAACCATGAGAATGGTAGGACTCCTTTGTCGTAACGGAGAGCGATAGTCTGTAGATTATATTGAGAGGCTTACTGTTGTTTTAACTTTTGACAAGCTTATACCAGTACATTACTAATCTCTTGTCAATAATAGTACGTATTCCACTTCTACCTAATTCACCGTAACCATACAATTGGTTGTGTGGATCTGAGTCCAGACCGCCACGGACACTCTGGAACCCTTCAACTATGTCTGTAGGCCTATAATTATTTTAAAACCTATATTCAACATACTCATCTCTCCACGCTTCTTTTTTCAAAAACTAAACCAAAATGACTACTTTCCTGCACACAACATCGCACACCAATGCTACTGGTTCAGTAAGGGTTTGTTTTACCTATATTTACTCTATTTGGGGTCTTTAGATATTAGTACCTTACCAGAAGCAGCTAGATTTATCTTTCTGTTGCTTTTTCTTTCACCAAAGAACGGAGCATCGGTTCTAAAGTAGGGTCAATCAAAGGCAGAAATCCAACGCAATTCTTGTAAATTAACTTTTTATATCGTTTGTAATTTTATTGTTTTCTCAAGCCAGCTATTTTGAACGTTTATTTATAAAAATAATAACTTCAAAAAAAGCCCCAGAAATTTTTTTGCCACGCAAATACCACCAAATTGGGTGAAATTTCAATTGTGCAATTTTACATCAGTTTTAGAGTTACCTGACCCCATAATTTGGCATAAAATAAAAACGTGTTTCTAGACTTCAAATGCTGTTTTCTCAATGGCCATTTCAAATTATCCCGGTATCATATCTCAAAAACGGAAGATTTTATGAAGCTGTAATTGGGGAATGAAAATAGTCCTATCCATAATGTAGGGATCACATAGCCTTTTTTGTTTTTTTTTCAATGTTATTATATTGAAAATTACATCCATTTTTTCCCCAAAAAAAGCAAAATTTTTGTGAAAATCACGTTTTTTCGTGTTTTTTGGGCCTAACTATGCAATGGGACACAATTGAACAAAGGCATGTTATCCAAAATCATGTGTTTAGCTTCTTTTCTGCACAAAAAATAAAAATAATTTTGCTTGGAGGTCAGTAACCCCGGCTAAACTCTAAAAAATCCAAGATGGCCGCCATTATTATGGCAATGAGATGACCTTGGAATTTTTTGTTTTGGGCAATCGTCTAGTTTCGTCACAAGTGTCAAAAACATACCAAATATGAAGTCGCTGGGACCATACATAAAAAAAAATCATTTTTTATGTATAGACCATTCCTTAAATTGTCATTGATTTTTCAGGCTTCCATATAGGACCCCTTGCTGTTGACAGATGGATACCAATTTGTGTATACGGCACTTATGTCAATCTTACATTGACACGTTCATTATAGAAACCGCGCGCGCTTTTTTGGTTAATTTCTGTATTGTGTTTCCTAAAGAATTTAAACTTCTCGTGTTATTGTCAACAAGGAGGGGCTTTATACTCAGTATACTTCCTTATTTGGTTACATTTCAGAAAAGTTTCAGGGGAGGAAAATGATTTAAAATGTAGGGGAGAGGGGGGGGGAAGTTGAGGCCACAGGGTAGATGAGCCACACCCTCTATAGAAAGAAGACAAAGAACTTATTTCACTTTACACAACTATATATTAGTAC
The DNA here is from genome assembly GCA_023653785.1 of Ophioderma brevispina. NCBI lineage: Eukaryota > Metazoa > Echinodermata > Ophiuroidea > Amphilepidida > Ophiodermatidae > Ophioderma > Ophioderma brevispina. Next base: position 25,926 of record JAMKCH010004133.1, read on the forward strand.
ATGCATAACACACGGTTTCTCACGTGTAAGATGGAACCACTTGCACATACAATTAGAAAGTTGCACTCAAAGGTTCATTTTTAGCAACACTTTCTCACTTTCCGTATAAAAAAAAATTTGATTTTTGTCCAAATTCCCCCTACAAGGGTGAAAGCTATAATGGCACTCTTTTGTGTATGAGGGGTATATGAAAAATACACTTCGAAACACCTGTTGTAACGTAACAAGTTTCGTTTGGGTTCTTGCTCTTTGACTTATATGTCCCATGGGGTAAGTTAGCAATGGGCCTGGGGTAAGTTGCGATAGGAAAATGTGCACAAATTCCCCCAAATTTCCAAGTAGAATAGCATCAGAAATTTTTATTTTCAACGATTAGGACTAAAAATTTCAATATATAAAACATTTTGTGGCAAAATATATTAAAACAAACAATAGGAAAAAAACCAAAGGCAAACAAAAATGATTTCAATGTTTATGACCATATTGTGCACTTCTATGGATGGCTCAACTCATCCCCGTGACTGGCTCAACTTACCCCACCTCTGGTTTTGTGCAGTTTACAAAATATTTTTGGCAATCTCCGAAGGATAATGCAAAATATGGTCACAAATTGGTGATGAACAAAATGTAAAATTGGGCTCAACTTACCCATTCTCCCCTATCTGACACAATTTTATTTTATTATGACGTCCCGATATTTTTTGGGCATGCTCCTCTGTTATGAATTTTCTATTCTCAGAAAAAATCCACTTTGACCCCTTTTTGTCCTATCTAATATGGAACCATCAAGAACCGACCCTCAAAAATGTTCATAAAAACTGAGAACCAAAAAGGTTCTCAACAGACCATGAAAGGTGTTATATAACAGTTAATCTTTTTTGGTTTGGTTGAAGAATGGTTCCATAGAACCGAGGCGTAAACCTTTGGGGGGGGGGGGGGGAGCTGGGGAAAGCTTTACCCCCCCCCCCCCCACTTCTAGACACAAAACAATCGGGGAGGGCGAGCAAACATGGGAAGGAAAAAAGGAGGAAGAAAAGAAGAAAAAGAGGGAAATAGATAGAATAAATTAGAAATAGATCAGGACATCGGTGCAAAGAGAAAGACATAGAAAAAAGACGCGGTAAGCAAGAGATGGGAAGCTGTACAATACAAGCCAAGGTAGAAGAAGACAGAAGGACGGAGATGAAAGAGAGGTAAAACGAAATTCTTGTAGCTTCAAATGAATTTATTATTGTGAAATTTGGTGCACTGGAAACACTAACCGGTGTCCTGCAAAAAAGGACCCTCGGCCTCAAAGCTCCTTTATTCACGAAGAGAAAAAGTAAACATAACAATTAACCTCTGTAACGTTCATTTCGTTAGGTTTTCCCCGCGACACCAAAAAAAATCTTTCCAAAAGGCCACATATTGACCGAGTTAATGGCCGATTTGAAAATTTGTACCACTTTTTCATTTTATCCGACATGTTTTAGGTGTCTTATTGACAATACACATTCCCACGCCCATTTCTTTTTGGTTAATTTTTCTTTTGTTTTTGTGGCAAGGTCCGGTTCTGATATTAAAAAGTGGTTGTTCAATTATTAGAATTATGCCAAGATCTTGCTTCATTCTTCTTTACTGCGCTTGCACTGCCCTCCCTTGGCTATACCTCTACTCTCTAATTTTTTAGATTAAAAATCAATTTTTCAATTGGATTATTATCAAGGACAAATCCAAGTTTGGATTACAAATTGTAAATCTAAATACATTGAAATATAAATCTAATAGATTAAACATTTTAAGCGACATTCAGGTTTGTCCCCCATTTTAATCGAAAAATAATCATGAAGACGGGTGCCGGCTTTCGCTCTCTCTTTTCCAAATATGAACATGTTTTAAGTGGATAATTGTTCGACTGACTCGAAACAATTTTTCTATATATTCTACATGCCTAAAGACCAAAACACGTTGGGTAAGCTGTGAAGAACCCTTTCGGTTCTTTGAATAACCATTTGCAGCTTAGGAAACCTTTTTTAAAGAACCTCCAATGCATGGCTCTGCAAACCTTTTCTTCGACCAAAAAGTTTCTAAACTATTCTGAGATATTCTGAGTTTCTGTACACTATATACTCTGAAACATGAAATGTTCGTAGACAGACGAACAAACAGGTTCGTTAAGACAAGGTCGAATTGTTATTTCTCATGTTATGAGTAGTTATTGATCTTTACCCTCTATTGTCAAACATAAAGAATGGTTTGAACCATTTCCTGTCATGATTTCACCCAGATAAATAAGTGAAACAATTTCAACAAAGTCGGAGAATCCTAAAAAATGTGTCCCCGGGACGACATAAAGCGGAATTTTTGATCCACAGCCTCTCCCCCGGATTTTGAGAATTTTCTATCATCTTGAACCGGTTTGTGAAGTGTACCATTGTCTGCAAACAGCACCTAATAATATAGGGTTCTGATGGAACCTTTAACCCTTTAAGGTACGTTTAATAAAGCACCTTCAGAGGTTCTTGGGTAAACCGAAATCATTTTATTGGGCCACGACATTATTTTAAACTAAAGTGCTTATCACTGCCTTTCACTTTTCCTATATAGGCCTAAGCTTTCAAAATTAACAACAAAAGATGTTAAAAGCCTATTTAAATTGTCAAGAATTTTCTTATAACTTTTAAATTTTTTTATAAGAGCCGTAGCAGTGCTTGGGGTGCTAAATACAGGGACAAAAAGTTCTTTGTTACACCTTTATTTCTAGTAAAAACGACCCTTTTTGGTGCCAAATGATTGTAATGTCAATTTAAGGGCTCGTGATCCATAGCCTAGTCCCCCGACTTAACCTAAAAAAAAATTGAGATTTTGTAATCATTGAACCTTTACATTAGACTTAATCCATGGTACCAAATCTTACGTGCAAAATGTCGGTGTGTATCTGGAAGAAATTCGCAAATTTTATATTTTCGGTCCGTAACGGACAGAATTATAGCACAGTGGCCACGGGACGTGGGAAACGAGCATTTGCTCATAACACAAAACCGCACAATCGGGACCTCACCTAAAAAGTTGTGAATAACTTTCCAAGGAATCTAGCGTATAAAAAAGAATACAACAGAACGGCGATTTCGCTGGGAATCACGAAATGCACCTTTAACATTTTACGCTCACTTTAAAGCAATAAAAAACATGCACGTCATAAGTTCGCATGTCGGCAAAAAATGTCAATTTCCATAGCCAAACGGTGAATAGTGGAGAAATTCGATTTTTTTTTCAACTAAAAAATTGGAATTATCGCTTTTTAAGCCGGTTTGGGCTCTACAGAGGTTGAAACTGATGGACAAGTCTAGTTATGATCGTATGGCATAACTTAAATGACGAATACATATGCGGCAGATCCTTGCTGTGAATGTGGTGAAAATGCGTCGAGCTAACCACCATGCGACTATTTTACTGCACCCATAAAATATGCGAATAATTTAATGCGCATAAAGTTTAGCAAATATTGTTATGCGGGTATTTCATGCGAATTGATTTATTGTGAAAAATCTTCGCGCATGTGCAAAATGTGTAAAAATGCGAATAAAGTTATGCGGTAATGAAATTCGAACCAAACAATGCAGTAACAGAACCGAATTTTTTGAACCGCCATTAACAGAAATGCGTTCCATATGTCTTACGACGGTGTGAAAGCCAGATATAGTCCACCAGGAACCACAGGCCGGGCTCATTAGACGATAACGAAAAAAAGCGTGAATGTTGTGCGTTGAAGAGTCAGCAAATGATTTTATTGCTGATTGCCTTTGTACCCTTGTTCCGGCTATGAGTACGCCGGATTATAATTACTTTACACAGGGTCGGCGCAGAACGGACCCCTCCTAGATTTGGACATATTTGGGGCACGTACATATGCAAAATCAGCGGAAACCGATATATTTTGAAACGGTACAACGGATGACACAAAAATTCCTTCACTGCAAGAAGCTTATCATAATTGCACATTTTTTGCAATTTGATTGTGTGAGTTGATATATGCGACTTAGGTATTGCAAATAAGCTAATTAAATATGCAATTGCTGATCGCTAAAACGGTACATCGGATATGCAAAGTCATTCACTACACGAAAGGATAGTCTGCATACCTCTTTGTTGAATCGTAATTGGGTTCAAAGGCATGTCTGAGCCATTAAAGGGCATTGTGATGCAAATGATTCTAATTAATATGTGTAATTGCCGTATCGCTGACAACGGTAAATTGAAATGAAAAATTTCCTGTGCTATTATGGAGCAGATAGGGTGTGGGAGGGCCAGGTGGGGGGCGAGAAGGGGGCCACGGTGGGGTGTTGGGGAGGGGATGTCGGTGTTGGGGAGGGGAGAGGGATGGTGGGAGTTGGGTGGAGATTGGATGTTGGGGGGGGGTGTTGTTGGGGGTGGGGTGTGGGTGTCGGGGAGGTTGATGAGGTGTTGGGAGGGTGTAGGTTAGGGAGGGGCGATGTGGTGATTTGGGATGTGGTGTTGAGGAGGGTGATGTAGTGTTGGGGAGGTGGGAGGGGAGAGGGACATGGGAGCGGGGAGGAGAGGGACATGGGAGGGGGAGGAGCGGGACCATGGGAGGGGGAGGCGGAGGGAGATGGGAGGGGGAGGAGAGGGACATGGGAGGGAGAGGAGAGAGGAAATGGGGAGGAGAGGAGAGGGACATGGGAGGGAGAGGAGAGGGACATGGGGAGGAGAGGAGAGGGACATGGGAGGGAGAGGAGAGGGAATGAAGAGATGGGAGAGGAGAGGGACATGGGGAGGGAGAGGAGAGGGACAGGGAGGGAGGAGGAGAGGGAAATGGGAGGGAGAGGAGAGGGGACAGGGAGGGCGAGGAGAGGGAATGGGAGGAGAGGAGAGGGACATGGGCGGGGAGGGTGAGGGACATGGGAGGGAGAGGAGAGGGACATGGGAGGGAGAGGAGAGGACAGGGGGAGGGACAGGGGAGAGGGACATGGGAGGGAGAGGAGAGGGACATGGGAGGGAGAGGAGAGGGACCTGGGAGGGAAGAGGAGAGGGACATGGGAGGGAGAGAGGGGAGAGGGACATGGGAGGGAGAGGAGAGGAATGGGGAGGAGAGGAGAGGGACATGGGAGGGAGAGGAGGGGACATGGAGGGGAGGAGAGGGACATGGGAGGGAGAGGAGAGGACATGGGAGGGAGAGGAGAGGACATGGAGGGAGAGGAGAGGGACATGGGGAGGAGAGGAGAGGGGACAGGGAGGGTGAGGGAGGGGGACAGGGGAGGGCGGGGGGGACATGGGAGGGGGGGGAGGGGAGGGACATGGGGGAGGGGAGGAGAGGGAGGGAGGGGAGGAGCGGAGAGGGACATGGGGGGGGGAAGAGGGACCTGGGGGAGGAGGAGAGGGGACCATGGGGAGGAGAGGGACATGGGGGAGGAGAGGGGACAGGGGGAGGAGAGGGACATGGGGGAGGAGAGGAGAGGGGACCTGGGGAGGGAGGAGAGGGAACAGGGGGAGGAGAGGACGAGGGCATGGGGGAGGAGAGGAGAGGGGACAGGGGGAGGAGAGGAGAGGGACATGGGAGGGAGAGGAGAGGGACATGGGGAGAGGAGAGGAGCGGGACATGGGGAGGAGAGGAGAGGGACATGGGGGAGGAGAGGAGAGGGAATGGGGGAGGAGAGGAGAGGGACACGGGGGAGGAGGGAGAGGGACAAGGGGGAGGACGGAGGAGAGGGGACAGGGGGGGGGAGGGGAGGAGAGGGACACGGGGGAGGAGAGGAGAGGGAAACGGGGGAGGAGAGGAGAGGGACACGGGGGAGGCGAGGGAGGGACACGGGGGAGGAGAGGAGAGGGACACGGGGGAGGGGGAGAGGAGAGGGACAACGGGGGGGAGGCGGGACAGAGGGACAAGGGGGAGGAGAGGAGAGGGACCACGGGGGAGGAGAGGAGAGGGGACCACGTGGCGAGAGAGGGACAGGGGGAGGAGAGGAGAGGGAATGGGGGAGGAGAGGGAATGGGGGAGGAGAGGAGAGGGACATGGGAGGGAGGACGATGGGAGGGAAATGGGGGAGGAGAGGAGAGGACAAGGGTGGGTGGAGAGGAGGGAGAGGGACAAGGGGGAGGAGGGAGCGAGGGAGGGACACAGGGGGAGGGGAGGGATGGGAGAGGGGGAAATGAGAAGGGATGGGGTTGGGGGAGGAGAGGGGGATGGTGACGGTGGAGGAGGAGAGGGCTGGTGGAGGAGGGGGTGGTGGTGGAGAGGGGGATGTGGGGGGAGGGTGACGTTTTTATTTTTCAATGGTTACTGTGTGGTACAACGGCAGTAAGTAATACGTGGTATTGATTTTACACAAAGAGGGTTTATGACTAATGAGTGAGAAAGCCTACTCGGAACTGCAATTGTGATTGGTGGTCGCGTGTTCGTGTCGCTGCACACGGAAAGTGCCCATTGAAACTAAAACACTGCAACTTGGTTTGGGGGTTAACATCTTTTCAGGAGGTTATATTCTCCGCCCATTTTGCCGCTTTTTTATACAAGCAAGGTGTTAAATGAAAGAGCAAGACCTAGGCAAACAAAATGTATTCTTGAATCTTTTAAAATTATTGGACTTTGCCACAATACTAATCGAAAAATATGACGAGATTACTTTTGTGCAACTGTATTTTTTGTATTGCGAGGTTCGGACCTATTAAACTCTATGTGTATATGATATTGTATATGTGAAAGAGACTGCTAAACAAGCCCCAGCGAGAAGCTCAATTCAAGAAGATCATGATACTTGCAATATGGACCTTTTTGCAACAACTGCTGATGCGTGTGTGATGCTGAAATTTGCAAAATGATTCTGCAGACGTCTTCATGTATCCAATTTGGAATACCCCTGTTTGAGAGAATAGTAGCTACGGCCAGGATAAGTCTAAAAGAGGGTGAGGTTAAAATGCCTGTTACATTGCAGTGGTCAGGCATAACTCTGCACGGCAGTAAGCAGAGTGTTTTGAGTGTGAGGATCTGCGTCTCAGATCCGGCTGGCAGGCTGTGGTCTGCTCTGCTCAGTCATATAAGGCTAGCTGTCATATTAGACTCTGAATATGAAGCTGGTCTAGACGGCTTGTGGGCATTGGGAAGCCGTTCGCATTGACTTATGTTGTTGTTGATTTGTACTAAATTGTAGGCCTCCATAGATACTATACTTTGATTACCACCAAATACCGGTAGGCGGGAATTATTTGGTTGTTAACGTTCCGCGCGTAAAAGTAAACCAAATGTACTCGAGCGTTTGCACAGAATCGCACGCGCCACGCATAATATACGCACTGTGTCTCTTGCATTGCCTTGCGCCTACATTATTCCATATCAGTTCGCACTGTTATGAGGCCCGCCTATTTGGTGGTATAAATCAACAAAGAAAGTATAGAGATAGCATGATAGTCTAGACCCCGGGTCTAGACTATACTCGATACTCTAGGCTCGTTATTTCTTGGACATGATCATGATACTTGATAGGCCAGGCCAAAAGGGCCCAGCATGGTCTAGGCCTACTGAACTTGTTTTTAACTTATTTTGGAAAGATGAAAGTTCTTGGCCATGACATGATCATATTCTAACTCTGGCTTTGCTACTCCAGATTTAGATCTGATCTACTTTGGGCTTACCACTTCAATATTCATGTCCGTACTATAAATGATAAATTTGTTATCTCTTGTCATGCTTGTTTGTTCTACGCAATACGAAAAAGGCTTGGACAATTGGTTGAGTCCCATATCACATTCGGCTAGGCTATCCAAGCCTCATGTGATACTGCACCCAACCATAGATATTTTTCTGTATTGCGTGAAAGGGGATAACTAATACTGGTGCATGATGTAACAACTCGGTGAATATGACATGCATGCTTAGTCTTAGAACTGTTTAGGCATATTAAGTAAGTTGTGACGTTTGATGTACAATTTGTGTGATTTGTTATTTGCAGTGCATATAAAGCAAAAGGCTAACTCCACATGACTGATGGGATTTGTCATTTTCAAAAGCCTGCAGAAAAAAAATCTGCATGGCACAACACCAAAGGGTATACTCCAAAGCAAAGAGAACATGTCATATTTCAATTAAAAAACACATATTGAAACCAAATATTTTAATGCCTGTACGGTTGCACTTCGAAATAAGCATGACTGATGGGACAAAGAAGTATCATTTTTTGTTTTGTAAAAAGTATCTGTTTCGATATGATACTTATTGCAAATTGTTGTCAAAATTAATCACAAATACATAAATAATTAGTACTTAACCATTATGGTCAACCCATAGCAAAATAACTGTGTACTGCAGATGGCCATCTGTTGGCCATCCGATGGTCATCGGATACTATGCCAGCCGATAGTCATCCAATGGCTATTTCACATGCAAATTAGTTGCCATCCGCTGGCATAATTAACCGATGGCCTGCTGATGGGTGCGTTTCCTGATGCCTTGCTAATAACCAGCTGATGATCATCCGATGGCTATTTCATATGCAAATTAGTTGCCACCCGCTGGCCATCTGCTGGTAATTCCTGATGGCTTGCTAATAACCAGCCGATGATCATCCGATGGCTATTTCACATGCAAACAAGGCAAACTCGTATTTACGTAAAATATGTCCCCGCCGAATATCGCGATCACTAAGTGACGACTAAAACTGCACCAGTCCACCCTTAATTTTGGCCACCACTAGCTCGCCAAAAATAACTTTAAAGAAATGGTTACCTTTTGGTAAAATGAGAAATCTTAAAATTCACCATGCAAAAATCCCTTAAAATTCACTATATTTAGTAAAAATATGATAATTTATTCAATTTTGCAACACTATTTTTGAAAAAATCATGTGACCACATTTTAAATTTGGGGCCCATACGAGGTCTGGGAAGGGGCAAAACACAGAATTTTACGTATTTTCACATTTTCCAAGAAATGTAAACAGGCTGGCAACCCTAAAGACTGACCCACGTGCAACAACCAGAACTAAAAAAAACCTTTAAATGAAAACATGGGTACTACATATGTGCATACCTTTGTTGTGGTATACTTTGCCCCCCCCCCACCTAGCAATTACGCTGATAATTGCATATTAATTAGCTCATTTGCATATTAATTTTCCAGAAATACACCCAAAATCTAATCAAGTCGAGAACTCCTCAGCCCACTTTCTTCCACCAAGTTAAATCATTATACGCCTTACAGAACTCCAGAAAACTTGTACACAAGCCTTGCGGGAAAATTTTCATAAATTATGCAAATTAGATACTTAATTAGCATAGTTTACACACAAAATCTAATAAGGTTCAGAACTCATCAACCCGCTTCTTTCCACCAAGTTACATCATCATAGCCCTCACGGAACTCAACATAAATCGTACACAATATGGCCACAATGTTGACATTTTCTGTGCAATATTGACCTTTTTCCCCTACCCCCTGACAGACCCAGGGGAGGACCCTGGGAGTATGAATTACATGGTTAGTAGGGGGGTTTCCCCTCCTACAATATACCCAAGTTTGGCTACTCTAGCTCATCCAGAAAAAAAGATATGCCCAAATGTTCAAGGGTTAACATTTTATCACGGACATACATATGGACGGAGCCCATTTTATAGTCCCCTCCCGAACGAATACATAAGCAATTAGTACTTTTAAAACCATTATGGTCAATAGATAAAAACCTGAGAATTCCAAAACTGGGCCTATCAAAATCGTGACTGACGGGACATAACAGAACTGACATTTTGGGACATTTTCAACATTGTTCTTTACATCAATGCTGCGTTCCTCGAATGTACTTTTTGGGGGTTTTCACCATTTTTATTGAGTGAAACGTAATCACAAATAATAAATAATTAGACTTAAGCTATTATGGCAACCCATAGCAAAATTAACACTGTGTCCTGCAATGGCCATCTTTGGTCCATCCGCTTTGTCATCGATACTAATGCCAGCCGATAAGTCATCCAATGGCTATTACCCATCAATTATTTTGCCCTCCATGTCATAATTCCCGATGGCCTGCCTGATGGTGCGTTTGCCTCCTGATGCCTTGCTAATAACCATCTGATGACATCCATCCTATGGCTATTGCCACATGCAAATTAGTTGCCACCCGCTGGCCATCTGCTGTAATCTCCTGATGGATTGCTAATACCATCCGATTATCATCCGATGGCTCTTCCATCTACCAATGCAAACTTCGTATTTACGTTAAATATTCCCCCCCCCGCCGAATATCTCGAATCACTAAGTGACGACTAAACTGCACCAGTCCACCCTTACTTTTGGCCACCACTAGCTCGGCCAAAATAACTTGAAAGAAATGTTTTACCTTTTGGTAAATGAAGAATCTTAAATTCATCAAGTCAAAATCCTTAAAATTCACTATATTTAGTAAAATATGATAATTTTTCAATTTGGTAACACTATTTTGAAAAATCATGTGACCACATTTTTAAATTTGTGGGCCCCATACTAGGTCTGGGAAGGGCAAAACACAGAATTTGTTACGTATTCACAGTTTCCCAAGAAATGTAAACAGGCTAGCAACCCTAAAGACTGACCCAGTGCAACAACCAGAACTTAAAAAAAAACCTTTCATAAAACATGGGTACTACATATTGCACTACCTTTGTGTGGTTATACTTTGTCCCACCCCCCCCCACCTAGCAAATTACGCTGATCTTGCATATTATTTAGCGCATTTGCATATATTTTTATCCCGAACTACACCCACAATCTAATCAAGTTGAGAAATCCTCAGCCCGCTTTGCCTTCAATTAAAACATTATACGACTAAACTCCTTACGGGACCCCAGAAAAGTTTACACAAGCCTTGCGGGAAAATTTTCATAAATTCAATGCAAATTAGATACTCATTAGCAATATTTACAACACAAATCTAATAAGGTCCAGAACGCATATCAACCCGCTTCTTTCCCCAATTACACCAAAACACATCATAGCCCTCACGTAGCCCTCACGGAACTCCACAGAAATCGTACACAATATGCCCCACCTGTTGACATTTTCTTGCACATTGACCTTTTTCCCCTACCCTCACCCCCCCCCTGACAACCCCGGTGAGGACCCGGGGTATGAATTACATGGTTAGGGGGGGGTTCCCCTCCTACAATATACCCAAGTTTGGCTACTTCTAGCTCATCCAGAAAAAAGATATGCCACATGTTCCAGGGTTAACATTTATGACAGACATACATATGGAACCGGAGCCCATTTTATGTCCCCCTCCCGAAACGAAACATAAGGCAAATTAGTACTTTTACAACATTTATGGTCATAGATAAAATCTGAGAATTTCCAAACCTGGGGCCCATCAAAATCATCGTGACCTGACGGGCCAGAACAGGAACTGACATTTTGTGACATTTTCACATTGTTCTTTTACAGTCATGTGCTGCGTTCCTCGAATGTACTTTTTGGGGTTATTTTGAAACCTATATGACATTTTAAACCATCATTTGAGATATCCATGTGCATGTGTCTTCATTTCTTTTTGACATTGGGGGGGAATGGGGTTTCCGAACGTTTATGAATGACGGGGTTTGTCTGAAACGATCATTACTAGCACACTTGTGCGCGGAGCGCGCCAAACATTTGCCCAATAAATAGCTAAAATCTTACAAGTAATTGTAAGTAGAACAAAATCGCGCGACTCGCGGAATTTACCATTTTTACACATTATGGTAAAATATGAGGTTTATTTTGGTCAAAACCTGAACATGCATCACATTGGGGGGTATGATCCCATTGACATCCCCCCCATAAAATATTTGGAGCGATATATCCACCCCATCCCCCCGGGATTACCCTTGCTCTTGTGAGGTAGTCACTCAAATACAACGCAGCAAACCATAAAATGATCACATTCAAGAATTTTAACCATGATTGACTGCCAGGTGAATTTTAATTGTCAAAATGAGCATTTAAATAACTTTTGGTTGGCCAGAATTGCGCAGAATCTGAATCTGAAGTAAATTAATAATTTCTACTTAAATTTTTTCCATTTGAATGTACATGATAACTGCCAAATTATAGGGCTGGGAGACAAAACATGTAATTTGTTAAAGGTTTTTGGTTCAAGTTCTGTTGTTCAAGTCAGGGGCAATAGCTTCTTTTAAAATCATTCATTGCCAAAAAGACCATGGATCATATTGCACAGTGACTGATGGGACAGAGGGCCAAAACGTAACTGACGGAACATTTGGTGTGAGATGAATATTTTCTTACCTAATGAAGATAGTGAACAATCCTTATTTTGGTTTTTATGAGACCAGTTGAATAGAAGAAAGCGTTTGAACTTGTAATGAGATACCGTATCCCTGTTTTAATGTTTTTGCATGACTGATGGGAAATTTCAAAACCCATACCTGAAAACTACAGTATCCATTTAAACTGATTTAAAATTTTTAATCCTTATATTGTTGAATTTGTTGTCTAGAAAGCTGCTATTAAACCATAAATAAATATATTTAAAAAAAAAAAAAAAAAACACATGGAATCAAGATTTCACTTCCAATTTTGGCTACTTCACACTGGTTCCAGTCCTAAACTTCAAATTGTCAACAACAAAAAAACAAGGCATGCTGACATTATGCTCCAGCATTTACCAACTGAAAAGCACGTTGTAATCAGCTCACATACCATTGCTATGTGCTAATCCTGGCTAATCCATCATTCTACGTGCCAGATTCATATCTTTCCAAGAGCCTAAAGTACAATGCCTGAACCCCGGTCTGAATGCCTTTTGATTTGGGTTGCCAAACATGCTTAGATAAACATGTAAATTCTGTGGGAGGTGAACACCTTGCTTTCTGTTCCGAAATGCCACACAACTGCCACCTTCGCCACCCTGTCCCCCCTGGAACTCCTCCTCTTTTTTTAATAAACTGTTTTTACAGAATGTAAACATCCAATTGTTTTCAAACTCGTGAATTGGGGGATTTTCCCATTAGGGTCCTTTTTCTTATGTCAATTTTTTTTTTCATGCCATATGTCCCTTAAGTGTTTGTATTTTAACATGAGTTAGGAGGGTTGTATTTGTTTTGATGTGGACTGTTGATTGAACATATTTTGAAAAGTTGTTTTAACTCGATCTGAAATTGGTCATTCTTACTTGATACATGCACAGGTGCTGAACTGATTCGTCAGTGTTACTGGTATCTCTCTTGTAATTATCAACTATTCATCATTATCTCTCCTTGTATTTGTGCGTTTAACTGTAGAATATGTTTTCTGTGTGTGTCATTCCATGAGTTTCTTGTTCTATGGAAATAAATTTTGAACAACTAGCCTATCCAAAACGACTATAGAATTTGCCAAAATTTTCTTTCGTTTATTATTGAACTATAATGTGCATCTTGGCTATTTCAAAGTAAGAGTTTTATGGCATGATAATGTTAAAGTAAACATATGTTTAATGTGTCCCTGTTTCCTGTACAATGTTGATAAGTAACCATGTGGAGAACCCCTCCCATTATAAATTACTACTGCGTGCATGGATCATTCCTCCTCTGACGTTGTGAACCTGATGTTTTATTAAAGATTTTAAAAGTAAAGAAAACTCAGGAAATTCACGTTCCCGATGGTGTTTTTTTCAGTTCATAACAGCTTTTTTTTTGGGGGGGGAAAGCTCAGGGGCAAAGGGGGCACATATTTTTTTGTTTGGGGGGGGGGGGGGGTGCATAGATTGAAATGTGTTAGCATAGTATAGGCCTATAGTGTTTTCACTGTTTGGGTCAGAAAATCACTAATTTTTTCGGGGGGGGGGGGGGAATTCCCTCGCAATGGGGGGCTGCCCCCTCTGTTATGCCAAGTGTGTTTTTGAAGAATATCAGCTTATTGAAAATGAATTATATAGGTTTTCTTTCCTAAACCTGTTACTTGTATAACTTTTAACATTTTCAATTCACAGATTGGTTGCATATTTTAGCTCAACCATGTCAGGTCCAACCTCCCTGTTACTATTTACCACACTATGCTTACGATAATAAATCAACACCTATCCTACCGCCCGCCGATCTGCTGCGTTGCACTAGCAGACCCCTACTGGACACAGTGAATTCAGTGGCACGTCTAGCATCAAAACTACTTACTCTCCACTTCTGATTCTATAACGTATAGTCCGGGTCAACCCATACGGGTAGGTCTATAGCCCAGAAGGGGGCATCCCTTAGAAAGGTTACAGGTATACTGACGACGTGCATGTCTATCACAAGAGCCCTCATAAAGGCCATAACGTATGTCCTTTGCAATGGTTTGGTACGAAGTAGCAATGCGTTGCCGAAATTCACAATGCATTGGTGGTGTCGGCCAAGTAATAATGATATTTCTGTGACATCCTTAAAAAAAAATAGGCCGCACAACACATTGTGAATTCTATTCAAACACATTTTTAGAAAGTCGCATTTCCTTAATATAGACAATTCCACAACACGTGCCGACATTTCCAACACGTTGTCAGTGTCGCCCAATCAGAAGACAAATTTCTTCTGTGAGATTTTAAAAAAAAAAAACACAATACAGTTGCGAGCCTTCACAATGTGTTGCGGCAATATGTTATGACCCTATATGGCCTTCATAATTGCGTTGCAAAGGATCGCACATGTTGCCAATACTTTGCATGCCTTGTGGGCCGGTTTGTGGGTGGTCCGATTTTTTTAAAGGTGCATTTTGTGATTCATCATCACCTTCTTTTTATATTCATTGTTCACAAAGATATCCTTGAGAAAAGCCTATATTCACAACTTTTTAGAGCTGAGCCGACTTTGCGGTTTTGTGTTATGAGCATGCTCATTTCCCACGGTCCCATTTGAGGCCACTGTGCTATCTTTCCTGTCCATTTACAGACAAAAATACGAAATTGGCAATTTCTTAACAGACACGACCGAATTTGCCGTCATATTTGGCACAACATGATTACTAATTTTTACGGTTTATAGGAAAATAAATCTCACTTTTTTTTGAGGTACGTCGGGGGGACCGAGGCTGTGATCACAAAATGCCCCTTTAAATCACAGAAATGTCTCTGTTAAACGTAACGTGTTTGTACATTTCGCAACCATGTTTGCACTTTCCAAAACTTGTTGACAATATTTTATGACCCTTATGGCTTGTGGGTCAAGCATTGTGAAGATCGCAACGTGTTGTGAGATTCCACAACGCGTTGCCAGATACCTTGCAATGCATTAGGGTCTAGTTTTTTTAATACGTAGCAGAAATTCATGATTTTGATTGCCAACTTGCAATTGTTTATACCGAATGTACAATGCGTTGTGACCTTTCCTCCGACACATTGTGGCAAGACTTTATGACTCTTATGGTCTTGCTATAATTGCAACCCTCAAAAAACAAGCATAAAGCAAATTAAGACTGATAAAACACACTGTTGCTTTTATTATAATTTGCTGGTTATATTTTGTAGTTACAAACAAACTGTCTGGTGCTGCTAACACGGCTCGAAGATTTTTCTTATTTACAAGGCAGGCGCAAAGATGAATTTCGGGATACCACTGAAGCTATCGTTACCTTCATCTACTGCACCAAAAATGCAAACAACTCCCTGCCAAATGCCATAATAACATTGATGAAATATTTTTCTTCTTTTTGTTCCTGTTTGCTCTACTTTTTCTCTATTAGGTAAAAAAATTTACAGTACAAAGTTGTGCAGCAATTCTTAAATGACAAACTACACTGTAAACCAAACTGCTATAAAAAAAATAGCAGTAAATTATAAATTTCTAGTTTTCTAAAATATTTTCTTTTATGTTTACACAAATTTAATTCCAATTATTACATATCCTCGACCCTATTTTAGTCAAAATATAAAACCCTTAATCTGCAAATGAGTGCTTGGTCACCAAACCTGCTTTATAGAACGCACCCGTTGGAATGGTTTTGCAACGCATGCACACAAACCACTTACACAAGCTCACAAACATGCACGAATCCCACGTGTGTGTATATGGGTTGATGGCCTGTCCTTATCCTCATGGGGAAACCTTAGTTTTTGACATAGACTAAAAATATACAGTATATAATTCATTTTTTTTTTTGCTTATTAGTTTTTCTTAAACTCTAGTTTGGGTGACATGGACTTTATTTTCATAAATTTTTGTTTTGCCTTATTTTGTGATTTGTTCTGGGAAACCTGTGCACATGTCGCACAGACAGTTTTTGAAAATAACGAAAATACCTTAAAAGTGGTTATGTTGTACTTTATTTTTGTTTTGTCAGACTTTATAAGGCAATACTTTTGATATGTTGGTACCATGGAAAAAGAAGTAAAAAGTTATGAAACTTTATATTTCAAACTTTGCAATGATAGTCAAAACTCAAAATATAATTTGCACCATGTGGTGGGTTTTCCCAGATCGCATCACATTTGTGTCAAAATGAACCAGTTTCTTGGACATGGATGTCTTAACGTATGGGTGACAGGCTTTGCTTTAATGAACATGAAAAAAAAATGCCTGTCCCCTAAGACCTAATAAATATTAATTAGCTGGTGGGAACTTAAATGTTTAAAAACGTCCGCACCAGTAAAACAACCCCATAAGGGTAAAAACGTCCCCAAAATATACTGTGTGGCGGTTGTGCCGAAATACCCGGGTGCTGAAATACCCGGGTGCCGAAGTTCCCTCCTCGCAGAACTGCCGAAGAACCCGGGTATTCGGCAGAGGGAGAGGAAGTGGAAAATGACGTGCGTTTGTGTGTGAGAGCACGTGTTTAACGCATTTTTTGGTATTTTTTGGTGGACATTCTACAATGAAACTCCTTAAAAATCAGGCTTTTGTTTGGCACTTTAGGACAATCTGTATATAGATCTTGGTACACCCTAAAGCACCCACATAGACCCATGAAGAAGAATGCCCCGTTCTTTTTACCACCAAGGTAGCCGAAATCGGAAAACCATTTATAGTTTGATAAGCTTTGATATACATATGGATCCCATTGTAAAGTGTCCCCTTATTGCTTAGGAAGCTATTAGGCCTGGTTGCAACACCGGGTTAGGTTTAAGGGTTTGGGGTTATAGGGGCCTATAGAACCTAGGGTTAAGATTAATGGGTTAGGATTAGGTAGTTTTTGGTTGATTAAGGAAAGCCCGCCTGAGTACAACTGGGGATTAACCTATGTTATTTTCACTCACAAATAGGGGGTTATGTGATTTTTTTTTTTTTTCTGATTGAGGGGGGTCATGTTAAATTTATTATTCAGTAAACGCCAGCACCTATCTGCATATCATCAGTAAATCATTTATGTACTCATTGTGTGTGTGGGATGGTGTATGAGTTCGATGTCAATCAGGGGGCCTATGTAACTTAGCAATTAATGATGGTTAATGCCATGTTCCCAAACACAATCTTCAATTCTCCGGTCCCCCTCCCTTGTACATAATGAACGGTGTTACGGTCAACCTTGACAAGGCCAAACCACCTCAAAACTACGGATTCAACTCCTGAATAACTAGACATACACGGTGAACTTGATTACAACTTTTAAACAAGTATTTATTTTAATTGTGTGTTTAAATCATCTCATTCAACTCGATTAGGTATATAATCAAAGATTAATCTATATAATAAAGTTGTTATTCATGAACTACTAAACTACTACCTGGTGTGTGCCGCGACACGGGCTGCAGCGAGATTACAATTACGATGCCCAACTTGCAAAGAGTCCTGGCTAATATACCAGCGCAAACTCCCAATTTCCAATAGTGGGACGTGTTCCACGGACGACTTGTCATAACTGAAAAAACCAGCTCTAAAGATTCCCGAGCTCGGAGGTCGACTAAATATAAAGTCCACAAGTGCTTGTAGCTTGTTTATCCTGAGAACTCGGAGCCACGAAATACGGAAACAGAAGACGGCTACACAATCGGAAAAAACTGCTGGAGCTGAGACTACTAATGACAATGTCCACGATCTGGTAGAGTTTAGTACTAGACTGTGATTACCTGTCACTGTCACTGGCAACTCTTCAATAACTTTGAGCACGATGGTATTAACCTCTCCTTGGAGTAATGATGTTGTGATACTCCCCTAATCTTCTCTCACCAGGGCTTTATATATCCTCTAGCTCTCAAACAATACTAGAAGGATCTGTCCTCTCTATAGGAGTCCTGTGGCCTTAAATATAAGTCCATTTACAAAATCATAAGTCTGGAATGCCCTCAACATTCCACTGTACGTATAGATTGGGAACCTCATAGCAGCTCTCACTCTTGACTGTGTATTATACAGGCAGTGCGCCACCTATGGCCAGACACCTATCACCTTGAGCTAGGCTAGTCTGATCTCCTAGTCTCAAGTCACCTCCAGAACCTTCTCTGCGGTTCTCTGAATTCTAATTGCTAACATATCAACACCATTATGCACACACAACCAGGTAATCTTTTATATTATATTCTTTAGATTATTTACAATATTTTTATTGCTAATTTATGACTTACTCTACTCAACATTTTAAATAAATCATTGCTTATTCTTTGGGCCTGTAACTCCCTCCCCCTTAAAGAAAGAAAGTTTGAGTTTAAA
The DNA here is from genome assembly GCA_023653785.1 of Ophioderma brevispina. Taxonomy (NCBI): domain Eukaryota; kingdom Metazoa; phylum Echinodermata; class Ophiuroidea; order Amphilepidida; family Ophiodermatidae; genus Ophioderma; species Ophioderma brevispina. Next base: position 44,475 of record JAMKCH010004133.1, read on the forward strand.
GCAAACTTTCCGTAACTTATTACGGTTCTCAATATCTTGACATTTCATATACATATTAATTCACAATGTACATTGCCTTTTTTAAAAGCTTTAACTTGTTTCTGACTTACTAAACAATTCTGGATAGGGCATCAGCCATCACATTATCTTTCCCCCGGGGGGGCCATCTTTCCTCAATGACAATTGGTTTCATTTCCGTTGTCCAAGCATCACAAAAGCACCCTAACTAACGTATTTTCGAACAGCTTGAATTTCACCCCTAAACACGTATAAGCAGCGCAATTAGCTACCCTAATCAAGTACTTGATGGAATTTGCGCCCCTAAACAAGTATCAATAGCGCAATTTTGCATAACCTAGCAGTAATTTGTCTTTCTCCCTACCCTAGCAAGTAAAACTTGATGCTATTAGTATACCCCTTTATACGTAAAACCCAAAACCATATTCTTTTGGACACCAGAGAGCTGTCTTAGCTTGTGTAATTAAGAAAATCTCTGGGAAAGTTATTTTTTTCAGCCAGGATATGTATCCTAGGAAAGGTATTTAAAGGGGAATGCATTTTGAGCCATGGGCGTATCCAACAATTCACATGACGGCGGACACGCTAGTCGATAAAAGTGGACGATATGCATGCTGCTGAGCGGCCATTGCGCTCCATGGCAATCTTCACTTTCCAACCACATTTTCATGATAATTTGATAGTGGCGCCGGGGAGGGCGGTGCGCTCTTTTTCTCTCTCTCTCCAAATTATCTCGGCGAAGCGGGAAACCCATGCCAGCAATGTTTTTGCTTCCGAAATACATTTTCTCATTGTAATTTGATAAAAAAACAATTTGATATTTGTAAGGTGGTTAACTTTAAATGGCATATAGTCCAATGATCGACGATATAAAGTAAATATATTTCATGCTGTACGTTCTATTTGAACTAATCATAAATTAAGGTGTTCATGGAGAGAGTTCGTAAGCGCACTGGTGGGTCGCGGAAACCTTGAGGTATTTAGTTTCAAGACATTTCATATGGGGTCTAAATGATCCGGGAGAATTCGCATTTAGAGAACTTTATTTTCGGCACTTTTTCCCGCATTTGCAGCGCAGCGAAAATCTCGGCATTTTCCCTGAAATTGCCGAATTCGTCGCAATTATGACACCCCAAATTATGTCCCAACGTTATTTTAAGAAATTTATAACCTAGAATTAACTGACATTTGAATAAAGTATGAGTTTTAATTCTAAAACATTGTCCGTTTCATGGGTAATTGATATAGACATTTTGGTATAGCGACATAATCAGGCAATCACAAAAGGAGTCGTCTTTTCTCAATCTCGAACCAATAGGCCCGTACTAAAAATCATGTGTATGTTTTCTTTCGTTACTTTACCGCGCGTTACGCGGAAAATTTTGGAATTTGAGGGATTTTGAAATCACAGATTTGAAGGTGCAGTAACGACCTTCCGGAACACTTTTTAAATTTTTTTTTTATGCTGAAATGAATATACCCTAATTGCGTAGTCCCACTTAGAAAATATAACCCTTTTTTTAAATGTTGGGTATTTTTTAGACCCTTGTTCCGTTAAGTACGTAACGTGCCTGATCCTGAAAAAACTACTCTTTTTATGTGATTCTTGGACACGGATTGATACCCCCTTGTCTATGAGACTGTCCCCCCCCGGGTCTTTTGCCTCTGATGTGTCGATGTCTAGGGTAGTACGCTTTGCCAGGTCAACGCCACCTCCCCAGCCTATGATTCTGTTTTTCATCCTGTGGATGAAGGTGAGGGGGTTGTGATCTTGAACACAAGCACTGGGTGCACTGTGGTGTCCAAATATACATCAAAATGCCCTAATGCCAAACATAGCAGACACTCCTTCTCAAGAGTGGATGTAATTTTCTTTGGTGCTTTTAAACTTCTTGGAGAAATACGAAATAAGGGTGGTCTATTCCGTCTTCTCCTCTTGCATAAGAACTCCCCACACCCTATGTCACTGCATCTATGGCCAACTGAATTGGGTTCTGAAAGTCTGGTGCAACCAGAACTGTTCACTAATCAGTATGGCTTCTGGATTTTTTGGAAACTTTTTTCACATTCCTGTGACCAAACATTTGTACATTTTTGGGCTAGCAAAATTTGCAAAGGACTGGGGCAATATCTAGAAAAGTTTGGGTAACAAAACTTTCCTGGTAATACCCGCCCATACCTAAGAATCTCTTAAGTTCTTTCCTAGTACTAGTTGGGAACTTCTCAATTGCTTCAACTTTATCCTTGACTGCCTTGCCTGCCTTGACCTACTACATGACCTAATAAGTGACCTGGCAGGCAAAACTCACTCTTGACTAAAGTGACTGTCAGTTGTATTCTGACAACTTCTGAAACCACGAGGAGGCTGCCCCAATGTGTTGTTCCAAGATTGACTGTACACAATCAAATCAATCACATACGCTTCACAGCCTTCTATTTCAGCAACTATATGATTTACATTCTTTGGAAGGTTTTCCCTGGTGCGTTTTTCATACCAAATGGCATAACACGATACTGAAAAAGCCCATCCGGCGTGCAAATGCTGAATTTCTTTTGCACGATCAGTAGGGGGAACCTGCCAATACCCTTTAAAAGGTCAAACTTGATGACATTACTTTGAATTGCCAATTTTGTCAATGCAATCATCAATATGAGGTCTTGGAAATGAATCATCTTTGAACATTGATTTTACCCTTCTGAAGTCTGTAACAAACCTAAGGGGAACAATCAGGTTTTGGAACCAAAATACATGGGAACTCCATTCACTTTTGTTGCTTGATTCAATATAATTGTTTGCCAACATGTACTCTTATCACTTTGTTGAGATGTGTCTCTTCTCTTCATAGGTTACTCTGTAAGGGTGCTCTTTTATTGGTGCACAATCACCCACATCACCATCAAATGATAAGCAGCAGTGTTGTCTACTAGGGCATCAGGAAAAATTCCTCAAACTCTGAATCAACTGCCTGATTTCACACTGTTGATTTTCTGAAGATGGCCTATAGTTTTTTTGTTTCCAATCATTAAGCACTCTAATTTTGCAACTTGGATTGGATAGTCATGCTGCTTGTCATCATTGTTTTTGCATTATGTCAACTTCAGTGTTCATGATTTTCATCATGTGGCACTTTCATCATCAGCAGACTTAACAGAGCACACTGGTTTTGTCACTGCATATCATTTCTCATTTCTACTACATACTCTTTCAACATATTTACATGCAAAAATTGCCTACTCTTACCCCTATCTGGCGTTTTGACTATGATTCAACTTCATTTACCTTTGACTCTACTGGTATAGGGACCAATGGTATCTGGCCTGCGTGGTGTCCAGGGATTGGAAACGAGACTAACACTTGGTCTCCTGGCCTAAAGACCCTACTCTTGGCATCTTGGTCATACACTTCTTCACTTTTGTCTGGGCTTGCTCAAATTCTCCCTGGCATTTTCATTTGCCCTATTGAGCCTTTACTCTTGATTTGGAAAGATAGTCCAAAAGGTTGGTGTCAGTTTCATCTTCAGCCATTTTCTCCTTTATGAGTTTTCAAAGGACCGCGCACTGTTCGCCCATAAACTAACTCAAAGGGACTGAAACCTAGGGTTGCCTGAACTGCCTCCTTGCAGCAAACAATAACAAGTTGACTCCCTCATCCCAGTCCTTCTCAATTCCAAACAGTAAAGTCCTATCATATTCTTCTTTTCAGATTTTTAAACTTTCTAAAGAAAAAAAAAAAAAAAAAAAAAAATTCCTTGAAGACTCGGCATGGTAGGCACTGGAACAAATCTGTTCTAAAAAAAAAAATCCCTAACTCATACGTCACTTTGCTGAAATAGGCCAGATGTCAATTTGACCCCTGATCTGACTGAATTGACTTAGGGTGGCCTACACGAGGAAAAAACTTTGTCCAAGCCTTCACTACGGTTTTTAGCCTTAATATTTCCTTAAGGGTATGGCCTCAGGAACCTGGTAAGAGGTCACACCATGATAGTAAGTAGTAACTGATTACCCTACCCGACTTAGTCCTAGTGAGATGTCCTACACAGTCAACTACGACCCTACTATATTGGCTTCTCCGAATGCCGGTATCGGTTTCATAGGAGCTGGCGGTATTTCTGAATTAAAAAAGGTTGCCCACAACTGACAAGATAAATGACAAGACCCCATTATTCAGAACATCCTTACGAATTAGGCCACCAAAAGTGGTTCAAAATCCTACATGTGTGCTTCTGAACTCCGAATGTCCCGCCATAGGACCTATCAGTGGGCAATGCTGATGACCTCCCTATGATACCCTTTGGAACAACTATCTGATGACCAACTTTCCACTCATCATTTGCCGTAGCATCAGGTGGCCTCCATTTCCTCATCATTCAGCACCACCATTGTTTTTTGGTAAAAACACCAGGAACGTCCTCAGACTCCTGCAGGTTACTGCCCTTTGACTAAGAGTCTTGAGTGCAGGATCATTCTCCTGTTCAGAACGAACTATATTGTTACTTAAGGGATCATCAATTATCCCCACTATGCAACTGCTCAGGGGGCCCTGACTCTTGTTTTTGGAGAAACCCTATCTCCCCTGAAGAGGGAAGTTACCTGGTTCATCTAATTTGTCATGAACGTGTACTCTAAATTACGTAGTGACAAGTCTTCCTCCTTCCTATCAATCACTACTTAATTCAAGCATGGCTTTTCTAGCCATACTCCCCTAGTACTGCTGGGTGTGCATCATGCCCTTTTTTTTTTTTGGGGATAAACTGCACTATTCTCAATTATCATCACATTCCTTCCTGTGCATGGGATTGTGGTAACAATTGGTTCGGTATGTACTTTCCCGCCTGCAAAATCATGCCTAATAACATTGAAACCCCTTTGACTGGAAGTTCAGGCGACACTACATGACTGTACCGGAGACAAATCATACTTCAATTCCCTGTGAGAGGGGACACTATTAAATCCATACCTATACCGTTGGATCAAGCATTCTCACCTGTTGCACTCACTTCACTAAAGGGCAATGACCCCCCCCCCCCCCCCAAATTACTGACTGGGCACACCAGTGTCACGCATGATTTATAGGTTTTGGAATCAAACTTTGTCACCATCAAGCGGCACTGAACCCTCCAAAACAAATGTTTCAAAGTCTTCCCTAACTTTCTCAGACTCAGATCTTTCTGTTTAATGCTGGGAATAACCTGTTGGCTAATGACCAAGCACACCCTGCTGGGAGTCAGCCTTCTACTCATGGCCTTGCTTTCCCATCAACTGTCCAACAATTTGTCATAATATGACCTGATCCTTGCATATGTGCAAGTTATATATCTGACTTAAACCCTTTCCCTGACTTTGGGTTGCACTAAAGGACCCTTATTCCCCTGACTGGAGGAACCTAACTTAACGTTTCCTTCTTTAAAAGTACCATGACTTTGGAAAGATCTACTTTGGTAAGGCTACTTGCATTACAACTCGTGTAATTCTGACTTGACTTATTAGGCCCACCCGTTACTATTGCTGAACTCAACTTATGTGTGAGTGCGTAATCATCTGCTAAATTGTTGCTGCATTTTTCAAATCTTTGATAATCGCGTTCATCCACATGAGTTTTAATAGCGGCATTAAGCACTTTTTGAACTGCTCAATTAAAACCCACTGCCTAAGTTGATTGAAGTCTAGTTTCACTTTCTTGGAAGTGAGCCCCTATCCACCATTTGTTCTTGAACTCTAGCAAACTCAATATGAGTTTGATCGGCAAGTTTTTTTCGCACTCCGAATTTTTTGCTTATACGCCTCAGGCACTAATTTCTTAGGCCTTAAGAATAGACGGCTTTACTACTTCATAATACTGCAACTGCACTGATCATTGTATACGACGAGTAATCTCTCTAGCTTTCCCAATAAAAACAGTCTGAAGCAATGTTGTCCATTGCTCTTAAGGGCCACTTCATACTTTTCGGGCAATCTTCTCGAAGTGGCAAAAAATACTTGTCACCTTCTGTTTCCCATTAATGTTGGAACTATTTGAATGTTCCTAGTGGCACTCAAAACCTGAGTGTGGAGGATGAGCCTGATGTGCCCTTTCTAACTGGTCTTGTTCTAATTTTGGGTTTTTGGCTTCAATTTCTGCCAACTTCATTCTTTTCCCTTCTTTCCTCATTTAAAACCTATCTTCTTTTCTTTCTGTTCCCCATTTGTACTTTGGCTCTAGTTCCTGTTGTTTTTAGGCTTTTTTCTAATTCAATCTTTCTTCCCTTTCTTTCTCTTCCATGTGCTAACCTATCTGTCTTTTCTTTTTCTTCTGGCTAACTTTGCTGTTCTAATGCCATTTGTCCTTTTCTATTTGCATTTGCATACCACTGTTTCATTCAAAGCACTATCTGACACATCCTGAATTTCATCTAAGTTCTCCAAACATCCATCATCTGAACCAATCTTCTTCAACAAGATGTTTTATCAACTGGTTTTTAATTAACTTCTTTCTCATATAATGCTTAACTTCCATCCCATACATACTTGGCCCAATTCCATAATCTGTTTTTTTGAGCACATCAAACTTTCCCACATAACATCTTTAATCCACTCCTCTGCGTTAAACGCATCGTGTATGAACACTTCTGTCACAATAACAATATATAGCACCGATACAATTAAACACACAATCAAAATTTGTTCAAAATTTTAACTGTATTTTTTTTTTTACAGTGTAATTTTCCCGAACGAGCCCCCAAATTTTGTTACGGTCAACTTGACCAAGTCCAAAACCACTCCCACCGCACAACTAACGGATTCAACTCCTGAATAACCCTTAAAAGAACCCCCAAAAATAAACACTGTGAAACTTGATTCCAAATTTTTAAAACAAATATTTATTTTAATTGTGTGTTAATCAATCTCATTCAACATCGATTAGGTATCAATAATCAAGATTCATCTATAATAAAGGTTGTTAATTAATGAACTACTAAACTACTACCTGGTGTGTGCCGCGACACGGGCTGCAGCAAGACTACAATTAAGATGCCGAACTTCCAAAGAGTCCTGGCGGATATTCCAGCGCAAACTCCAATTTCCAATAGTGGGACTGTCCAGGACGACTTTCCTAACTGAAGAAACCAGCTCCTCAGTACTTCCCGAACTCGGAGGTCGTCTAAATTATAAAGTCCAAAGTGTTTTGTTTTTGTTTCTGGTAACTTGTTTATCCTTGTATAACTCTAGTCCCCGAATACCGGCGGGGGGAAAACCACCCGCTACACAATCGGACTAAACTGCTGGTGCTGAGACTACTATGACAATGTCTATATGGAAGATTAAGTACTAACTGTGATTACTGTCACTGTCAACTTGGAAACTCTGCTAATTACCTAACTTGGAGCACAATGGTATGAAACTCTCCTTGGATAATGATGTTGTGATACTTCCCCTCATCTCTCTCAGCCAAGCTTTTATATATCATCTCAAACAATACTAGAAGGATCTGGTTCTCTCTATATGAGTCTGTGCTAATTAGTCCCATTACAACAATCATAAGTCTGGAAATGCCTCACCATTCCACATGTACTGTCTATATTTGGGTTCTCATAGCAACTACTCACTGACTGTGTATTAGACAGTGGCGCCACCATGGCCAGACCCATATCACCTGATCTAGCTAGTCTGAACTCCTAGTCTCAAGTAAACTCCATAACATTCTCCGCGGTTCTATTGAATTCTAATGCTACATCACCACCGTTATGCCACACAAACCAGGTATCTTTTTATATTATATTATTTAGATTAATTTACATATTTTATGTGCTAATTTATGACTTGCTCTTACAAAGTAAAATAAATCATTGCTAATTTTTGGGGTCTGTAATCAACGGGCCCTAAAATTATTATTTTTAAAGCTAATCTTAAGCCTGTCTGTACGAGCTGAGGTCAACTGAAGATCTATTTCGTGTCATCGATCCCCGTGTCCGTCACACCCAATTGACAAAGAACTTAGTTTACAATCCACAACCGCACGCTGTAATAAAGATCTCTCTGTGCCGAACTAACTGGGATAACCCATTGTCTCGTATTTTTTTGCATTAAATAATTGCCGAAACACCGGGCGCTTTCGCAATACCCCTCGTAACGGCAAGGTCATCTGCCGAAAGAGACCGGGGTTTCGGCATAGCCCGGTATTTTCGTCGTAGCAGTATCCACACACACACACACCAGGTAAATATGCCATGCTTACAGCTAAATGAAGCTATTATATTAAATCTCTTCAATTCTATTTCTCTGGTAAATAAAATGCCTGACAACAAAACTCCCTCAAAAGACCAGGGGTTTACACCAATTAACTGCTAATGATCTTATGTGACCTTTGGCACATTTTGGCAAAATTGCTAAAAACACACTCTGCAAATAATGTGCTAGAACTGCCAAACTTTCTCAACAAGAACCACAAGGTACACAGATTGACCTTTAATAGACCTCTATTGACATTGACCCCAATTTGTCAATTCTATAAACTTTATACCACTATTATCGTACAAAAAGGCATGATAATACTTGCTATAAACATGCCTCAAGTGTCAGGCAGCTTACACTTACACACACAGCGGTCATAGGTCAACAATAAATCTTAGAGGTGTTTTTGTAAAAATCCTTTGCTATTTTCTGGAGGATATTAAGGTGGTATAACGCCAATTCTTACTCAAAAGAAAAACCATGGCCCAACAGTCATGTACACAGATTGACCTCAATGGCCAACATGACCTAACCAATTTTTGTCAAAAACCTGGTACATCTAGGAAGGACTGACATTTTCTTCAGAATCTTTCTACCCTATCTTTGTACACAGTTTGAATAGCCGGGGAAAAACATTGAATGGTTCATGTCATAGCTAGACAAAGTAATGTGCTGAAAAGGGGGGGGGGGGGCTAATGATTGGTGCGATAGTTTCATTTCTCGGACGGGAGATCTAATGAGTTTGGTCTTCCTGTCATCTTGTTTTAGTTCTTGGTACTTCCTGGTGGTAATTGGTTCATGGTGTAGGTGAAGAATGAGGTCGGGTCAAAAAATATTCCATCTGCGAGGAACCAAGCCAAACCAGTGGCGTATCTTGGGAGTGCATTTGAGTTGTGTGCTCCACAGGGGTTTATGAAAAAACATGCAAAATCAGATATTTTAAGTATAAGAGGTTGGAACACCGGTAAAAATCATGTGATGTACGGTTATCAAACAGAGGACTGTACTATCAAATCTATTGTATATTATCAGAGGTGCATGGAGTCATAGCAGTAAAGAGGACAAAACAACCGCGTCAATTTGACTGGGGTAGCACTGATGGCTTTGAGGGCTCTATTGCTTTCAGGTAAGGGAGAGAGAGCGAGCAGAATTAGCATAAGGGGGGGGGCAGCAGGGTCCAGGATGCCCCCTTAAAGGAGAACCTGTATCAAGAATACTTGCCACAATAGACGCTATAAAAACAATTATTGAACACCTATGGAGTGGTTTCCATGAGAAAAACGGACTTACACTAACATAAAACGAAATTAAAGATTTTGTCTGACCATGCATATTTGAAATTCGCACTACTGGATATGGGATATGTATTTGGATTATGCCGATACAGACGGCACAGTAGCGTTCTACATCTTCAACAGGGCTGTCATAATGTGTATTTCCTATGGCATGTATAACTTAAAAAGTGCCGGTCGTATCACATTACACACGTTATACACTAGCGCGATTTTTAATAGCACATGGTCAAGCTAGATGGTTTTAATTCCAATGTAAGAGTTATATAATTCCGTTTTTTCTATGAAACCACCGATATGGGGTCCATAATTGTTTTATAGTGTATATGTTTAATATTATTTCGTTGTACGGTTATCCTTAACAGAGTTGTGACAGGGCCTGTTCCCCAAACTCGGCAGAACCCTACGTGATACTAATCATGTGTATGTCATAATAACAGGCCTTTTCATACAGTTACAACAATACTTTGGACAAATTGGTCCACTCAGAGGCATGACATAGTCTCACGTAGATTTACACTGACTTTCGGGAATGGACCCCTGGAAGATAAATTGCTTGAAAATCATGCTAAATCAGACCTTTTGTTTGGCTGCCACAGGGAAATTTTCATCAAACTGGGAAAATCGCCTCAAATTGAATAATTAAAACGAGACTTACCTGGAAGTTGAAGTTGATTGAAGTCTATTGCTCTCTGGGAACTTGATATAGGAATTTGCCCCTCTGGACGAAATGACTGTTACATCCTGAGAGGGAGGGAGGAATGGGTGAGGAGCAGGAGGGGAGAGATAGAGGAGAGGGGAGATAAAGGGGGAGTGAAGTGTAGCGAAAGAGGAGGGAGAGAAGGAGGTGGGGGGGAAGAGAGGGAGATGGAGATGAAAGGGAAGCTTGGGAAGGGAGAGGAGAAAAGAGACATGGGTCAAACTCCAAAATAAGTTATGCAGTCATTTTCAAAATGACAGGGATGACCCAATTTAAAGGATAGCATGCGATTGGCTATCCGAAACATAAAAAAAATAAGCAAAAAAATATATTTCATCTTTTTGTTTACTGATGGATATGTGGAGCATAACCTGCAAGTGGTTGGTTGAAAATCTGTGTATTAAAGACACGGCAGTACTTTTTATCCGATTCTGTAATTCTATAAGTGCGTATCTAAATTCCGAATTGAGATCAAACAGCCTTTCCAGGTGAATATCGAGATTGTCAGCGTGATATGTGTATAATGATCAATACAGTTGACCTCAAACACAAACTTATTGATTGTTGTTATTCTGTATGGTTAAACACATCAGTGTTAAGTGTAGAGTTGAGACCTGTCGCTGTATGTCTATTTGCGGGAGCGGTATGACAAATTTCCTCAAATAATCCATTTTTCCCACTTATTGGTGGTTTGTTCTACTTAAAAGCAGCTAATGGAATTGTAAACACTTACCCCTGATTATAAGTTAAAAAAATGCATTCCCACTTTTTTTCGATTCTCTCGCCATTATCGCTGCCAATACCTTGTAAGTCTATAAATTTTCATCTTGATTAGAATGGCCTTTCCGCAGATATTTCACACCCGTTTTGAAGTGAGAGCTAAAAAATTGAATTTTGAAATCATTATAGAGTACTCTGTAAATTAATATTGGTGACCAAAAGGGCATGTTTTCGCTCACAATAATCCAACCAAACATCCTTTAGCCCTAAAGATTTCACAGGTAAATGAGAAAAATAGCTTCTGTACCAAATTGACCACTTACGGTAAAACCTGGGGTCTTGGGGATGATGTGGTGCAGTTGCTCAGCGTTTGCCTCTAAGCAGTAGTTTGTGGGTTCGAGCCCTGCCGTTGCCAATGTGTTGTGCATTGGGTAAGGCACTTAACCTCGCTTGCCTCTCTACACCCAGGAGTATAAATGGTAACCACCGGCATATGCTGGAAATGCAAAACAGACTCTCTTTGCGGGAGGCGTGGCGAACCCCCCACAGCAACCATTATATGATTGATCCGTGCCCAAATGCCAAAGACGGAGAGATTGTTGCCGTGCCAGCCTCGGGGTGGAAAGGTTATTGAGAGTTGGATAGGCTAACTGCGATTGGACCATAGACCTTAATGCACACAATGGGGTTCCTCCATGACTAAGAATGTCAAAAGTCATACAGTCATTTATCTTTTTAAATGACTACTTGCATGGGTCAAACCAATACCTTTTTTTTATAGGACTGCTTTGAATTCCACAATTTTTTCATTTGATTAGGACAAATGCTTTAAAAAGCCTTTATTTTAAAGAAAATGTGTACAGTTAATTGAACCTGTGAATTTAAGAAGGTTATGTATAGATAGTTCTTGTCACGTTGGTCAATTGGGAAGCCATTTCCAGATTACACAAGGCTTTTTTTTTTACTCATTTGAAAGCATTTTTTCTGATATATCGTGCAATTCTGCAAATGCCAATTTTTTTACATTTTTAAAAGAACAAAATGATTTCTTATCTGTCCGCGGATAGTTAAATGCACGGCCCTATGGGTATGTGAGCGGTACTTGTATGCAATTACACTCGCTCATTTTTACTGTACCATATTTCTAGTAATTGGAAACCCATATTTCAGCATGGTGATAAATGGAAGGAATCGTACAAATAAACCAATTTTTCATTTGTAATTTACACACAAGCAACAGTTGTACAAGGCCAGCCAGTTACGGGGAAGGTGTCCTGTCCGAGATTATCACTTATCACCAATGGACCGACAGCCGACCAACGACAAAGGAACTAATGTGGCAGTGTGACAAGGGGGAGGGGGAACAGAAAGCCAATCATTATCCTGTGCAAATTGTTTTCTTTTAACTTGTGAACAATTCTAACAACTCGCAAACATCAAAAAATCCGGGAGTCTTACAGGCCATATGGGAGTCTTAAAAGGGCCACAACGGGAGAACTTAAAGGGCCACAATGAGATCGAGAGACTTAAAGGGCCACAATGGCAAAAAAAATCGGACATAATGAAATAGACCCTTACTGAAATCACTGCCACAAATTTAAAATAATTTGGGTGTTTACATTTTGTAAAAAAGGGAAAAGGCCACTAATATTATTTTCCTTGTAAAAGGTTCTTTCCTCACAACCATGATGCTGAACTTACTGCCAGCATTTTATCAACCTGAAGCATGCGTTATCAGCTTCAGGGCCATGCTATTAGCTGTAGATACATATGCTAATCCTGGCTATTCCACCTTTCACTCAATCTCTTATATAAGTCTGAATACAATGTCTGAATCCCGGTCTAATGCTTTTTGAATTGTCACAAAACATGCTAGATACACTATTAATTCTGGCAGGGTGTCAACACATTGATTTTCCGTGCAGGAATTGCCACCTGACTGCCCACCACCCCTCTTGCACAAAGGAACTTCTTCACAACCTTGTTAGATCCTACGAAAAAGCGCGCTACTGCTTTATATAATTAACCTTAATTAGTTGGGTCATTTGTATAGCTTTATACCAAGCACAGCAGGTAAACAGTTCGATTCGCCCTGGGGCCCAACAAATTACATTTTCATTCTTAATAATTTCCTAACACGTCATTACAATTTTGTGTTGCAATAGATGTAGTCCATATTAGCGAAAAGTCAGTGGTTAGTATGACATCGGCTTTTATTCTCTTGACAGTGGGAATATGCACAAGTAAAATACACTCACAAATATTCCCATCCATAGACATTGTTCCATTATACAGTTTGGCTAGTTCCGATATTCCGTCCGTGTTGTTCATCCATAGAGCCACTTCACATGGGCTTCGGAACCCGCTCGTGCCACCCCGCATTGCTATTTCCTTCCGGGGTTCACCTGAATGTAATGCATGACCCCGAGTCATTATTGGTTGGATATATCACCCACATGTATTATGCATGGTGTGGAACCTTCGGAAATTAACACGTCGTGCCTCGATTTGTTGGTGGTTTCAGAATTCTTTTACGTGTGTATGGCATGGCTTGCGGTTCCCGTGCGGCAAACCTAGACTCCTTTATAACCTTGTTGAGGTGGGGTGTCCGTAAAAGTTTGTTCGTGTCTTGCTGTTTTTATGGTGTAAGCACCCAAATTGTTTTCAAATTTGTGAAGTGATTTCAGATAAGGTGCTATGTTTCATTATGTCTGAATATTTTTTGGCCATTGTGTCCCTTTAGCAGAACTCATTTAACTTGAATGTTATAGCAACCTCTATTTCCAAATCTTCAAAGAGATGTGTAAAGATCATAGAAATAGACCGGAGAAACCAACAACCGCGCCATCTTGGTCACTATGGGGCAAACATTTGGGTGTCTTCGTGTATGCTCGGTAAGGGATTCGTAAACATTCCGGGCAGATGTTCGCAATTTTTTTTTTAGAGCGACCTCGTTGCGCCTACATATAGACCGACCCCAACCAAGATACGCGGATCCTTTGGCCGTCAAACAACTGAAAGAGCGACCGGCGCGCACTACACGAAACCCAACTTTTTGCAATTTGTGACTCGGATGCCCGCCAAAGGGGAGGAGGTTTTTTGAGATACAAATTTCTCTCAATTTGTACTTGATCTGTTTGAACACCTTCAAGAAATTTCGGAGTTTATAATTTGGACAACAAGTAAAAAAGAAACATTAAAAACACTGTTTGAACTTGCCTGCATGATCGGTCTGCATTTTTCTATGCAATATGAAAAAAAAAAAAATGGGGAAAGTATTGATTTTAAATATTTATCTTTTGGACATATTTCAAGAAGATGCCCATAATACTCTTTTTTCTTGAAAATATGGAAACGGAACGATCACAGTGATCCGGTTTGACGCGGTGCCTGTTCTTTTATGGTTTTATTATCAATGAGGTCACGAGCGATCTAGGATATTCATGTAATGATACCGCATATTGTTTATTAAAAATTATGGAAAACTTAAGTTAGCTTAAAAATTACTATGATAATCTTTAGCCTCTTATTACAACATCCGTATCTTTTTTTGAGTATTTATTTTTTTGGTGTAAAATGTAAATCTCTATTCTGTGGTTAAAAAAAATCGCTTGACTATCATTTGAGAGCAAATTGAAGGGAATTTCATATTTGTGAAATGTCCAGTGCCGCCTTAAAGGTGGTTGTTCCGATTTATGTGTATTGTATGCATTCAACTACTTGTATGAGATCCTGGACTTGCACATACACCCTCAAGTACCGTGGGAAACAACCTTGCGGTTTTGATGGGGAGCAATAATGTTTTACATGTTGCAAGCCCTATTCAATACTGTGCTAATAAGTGGTTAACCACTACAAACGGCGGTTTTGTTTATATCTTGGGAATGAAATTGGATTCGAGGGCTCAAATTTCAGGAAGACAATGAGAAAATATGGCCTTTCATCTGCATATAAAAATCGATAATACTTCAGGGGTTAAATCAGGGTATTCCAAAGACCGTCGAACACGCCCCGTTAAGGATAGAGAGGAAAAGGCATTAATTTTTTAATTGGACAGTACACCTTTACAGCCACTTCATTTTGTTTGGTTGTGTGACCTGAAAAAAAATTTTTTAATTAGAAATACTTTGTTCGTTCTCAACAGGACAAACCACTACCCCTTCTATCACTTCACTAATAGCGCGGCGTAAATGGAGTCCTTTCTCTGCCTGTTCTATGGCAACAGATAAGTACCAGTAACCCAAAGTCTGGGATGGTTGTAGTTTAAAAACATTACTGCTTAGATGGCAAAGTATCTTCATGTTGGGGCACTAAAAACCTTAAATTATCAGGGAGGCTGACGGGAGGGGTCCAGGGGGTTCGAACCTTTAAAATTTCACAGCATTATTTTTAAAACTGTTCGATTTGGACTTTTCCTGGATCACCCCTTTAAGACAGGATCAAACCGTAAGTGACCAGGCTATTGTATTTCCCTGATCTGGTTTATTATGTTCTTAAAGTCACTTGTAATAGAAATACAAGTATTCATGAGAAAATTGGTTCAATTTATACAGTATAAATCACAGTATAAAATTGTGTAAATAGTCTATTCTGCAGCCACCTAAGGAGAAAGTCCTAACCAAGGAGTTATGATATAAGGAGCAGGAACTTTGCCCCATTTGGGGAAGCTTCTCAACTTTCTGATCAAGAGGAGGTACAGAGTTCTTCCCACAATGCATTATTGTAAGGCCAAAAAAAAAATGGTTTGTCGCAAAGCTGACGCGCAAGTTGGTAAATTTTGCCGAAAATTGAAAAAAAGTTGTGCGGAAACTTTTTTTTATTTTTTGTTTTTTCACAAAAAAAAGTCAATGAACTCCAAATTTTTTTGAAAACTGGAATTGTGAAAATGCAAGATTCACGCAATTTGCCGGACTCCGGCGGTGAACTGGAATATTTTTAGTTGACGGGATGTGGCTTTAGCGTATAGAACGATATGACTGCGGCACCAGCGTTGGCCGAAGTGAAAAACACTCCACCAACAAATATAATGGCAATATACTCCGTGAAGTGTGCAGGACTCGCATACGGTGGGAGGAAACTGTCACTAAAGTGACTGTTTAGCGTCGCATATCGCAAAACCAAATTGATGACCCCCTATTTGCACATTATTAACTTACATATTAACAGTTTTATCATGTGCAAACCATTGATATGATTCCTTGCAAAATATTGCCGCCTCAGTTCAAAATCGCGCAATTCAACACAGGTATATTTTACGTGTATTTTCAATGCAGCACTTTATTTACGGTGTGGCCGGTCATTGCAACATCGCGTATATACATGTGCTTCGGAATTTCTGGAAAGTAACGATGGATACAGTTATTCTCAAGTTAAAGTTGAATCTGCAACTATAAACAATGGATCTTCTCACAAAAACTGAGAAGAACAAAACTCTTAAGATATTCCAAGGGGGGGGGGAAAATCTTGTTTGGGGAAATCAATGTGGGAATCTGAGGCAGGAAACGCTGATGTTGATACTGCCATGACTGCAGAATTCGATACCATGGATGAGTACACGCACGGGTGAAAGTGGTCAGTGGGTGCATGCCATTGATATTATATTGCCGAGCACAAAGATTTAAAACAAAAAAAACATACCGCATACCACCGCATTACTTTTCACCACTCAATCAGCTTTGAGACAAACTATTTTTTTTTTGGCTATATCATTTTTGCGCTGGTTGTCCACATGACTTTTAATATGACAAAAAGAACCTAAATGAACAGAACTCACCCAATCTTACAATTTAAGTACTCTTTTGTGACTACTAGTGCAAAATTGTATTGGATGAATGCATTGTGAAAACGAACGCTCTACCCCGTCTTTTTTGATCTTTTGTAATAGAATCAGTTGCCAGGATGAACCTCCAGGTATTTGCCCTAAAATTAACCATATACCAGTACTTGTTTCCCTCAACCCAACATCTAGGTTCGTTGGTGCTTGTGGGTTGCAATGGTCATTTCAAGTCAACTAGGGTTCTGTGCCTGTTTAAAAAAACTGGTTCTCAGGAGGTTAATGATTTATGGTTGTTAAAGGGGCATTTCGTGATCCACACCCTTGTACCCCTCCGACTTGCCTTAAAAAATGAAATTTTTATATCATTTGAACTGTTAGCCTTAGTAATCCATGTGTACCTAATCTTATGTGCAAATTCGGTCATATCTGTAAGAAATTCGCAATTTTGTATTTTCTGTCTGTAAACGGACAGAAATTACACCACATCCCACGCAGTGGCGATATGGGACCGTGGGAAACAAGCAATTACTCGTAACAAAAAACTGCAAGATCGGAATCGACTCAAATTTTGTGAATAAGCCTTTCTCAAGGATATCTAGTGAACAATGAATAAAACTGAAGGTGCTGGAATCACAAAATGCACCTTTAACGTGGGTTTGTGACCAGCAAAAATATTGTAAAAGTGTGTGGTGACTATGTGCCTTAAAGGCACCTAAGATTTTCTTAGAATATAAATTTCTGTAAATTTACATTTGATTGGTTGTAGAACATATGCCGAGAAGATTTTGTAGGTTTATTGGACAAACTAGAAAAGAAATCCAAGATCTTGGTATTGCAACAATTAGAGATGTATTGTGGATATGATTAGAGCATATTGCATATATTATCCCTGCATTACCTTTTTTAACCAAAAATTCATAATCGAACATTTTGTACAGTGCATTTTTTGAAGAGCGCCCCCAATTATCAAAATTTGATATTTTTGTATAGTTAATGTTGGTAATTGTCTTGGAAACTACGTCTGCGAACGAAAATGCTAAAAAATGAGCGATTTTGTAATTAGAAGTGGGATCCCAGATTGTACCTTACAGTAGAGCTGGAAATGCTAAGTTTATGTCCGTCCATGATGAAATAGTGCCACCTCAAGAAAATAAACTTCACTTGCCTGAACCAATAAAACAACTAATGGATGAGCGCAGACATGTACACGGCGCTATTGCCCGGCTATTTATTATGGGAAAGCCATTTCCAGCAGCCGTTGAATTATTATCGGAGATCTCCGATATTAATTATTGCAATTACAAAATCCCTTCGTTTGCGACAGACATTTTCGAGCTTAACCAATCATAGTTTACTAGCCAGTTACCAATGCAACTGTGTAAAACGCTCAAAATAATTGAAAAATTGGGGCGCTCTTCAAAAAAAATGTGCTATTATTGCTTTAAATTCATTGGTGTATACCACATTTAAAATGACCAATTCATGTAGTAAATAGAGACAAATTGTTGAATCACAAAATAAGAAATAGTATAGCATCACTTTATATTTTCATATACTTTTTTAATAATACTCTTGATATACAACAGGGTCCCCTTTTGGGGTTAACCCGTATTGCGTTGGAATAGTAATAGTTTCACATAACCATTATATTCAGATTTACATAAATACAATTGAAACATTAGTTTACTATTATGTAGTAATTTTACGCTTACATTTTGTGTTAATACATAGATTTGCAACCCATGGGGCTATTAACACCTAATTAATATTTTCTATTTTAATATCAAATTGAACATAAACTGCTAGTGGGGAGTTATGTACAATCACCATACGGATGAAAGATGGTTTGTCCAAAAAACATTTGGCCAAAAGGCTATCTTTGCAGATTTTCTCTCTGCCACCCCCCACTCCCCCCCCCCATAAGATTTTTAGTGCTAGACAAATTTCAACACCCAACTATTCCTTCTAAAATTTAACCAAAAAGTAATAAATATGGTTAAATTCATTATACATTTTTGCAGGACAGGGGTCCGATTAATTTTAAAAATATAGGTAAAAGGTTTAACATAAAAAATCTGAAAATCTGCTCTGTCAGATATGGCTTCCCGATTCATCACAGGTTATTTGGGAAGCCATCGCAGAAACTACTTGCAAGTTTTTACCTACACAGAATCTATCAGGTGACCCACTTCTTTCTGACACTTTGCAAACCCTTTACCAAACAAACCATGATTATTCTGTTAGTTTCCAAAGTTGCCTTAAGAGAGGGGTTAAGTACACAACTACATACACAATCACAGGTTTTCACACCGAGCCGGTGATCGACCCACTTTTGCCGTGTATAATCTTAAAACCAGCGATCAAATTCATGATACTTTAAACACATGTCCGCTCAATGCACTTATGTTGGAGACTATTTGCCATGTTAAACTTCCTTATTCAGTCCGTTTATTTCTCATCGCAAAACGCACAATTTCTGCGCGGAAACAAATCAAGGTGACAAGTCAACAACACCACTGCTGTAAATGTCTCATAAAGAAGTATTTCATGAAATCTGCAGCTCATTAAACCCTTCCTTTGGAAAGCTTTTATATCATAGCTACATTATTGCGCATGCATCTCTAGCATTTACAAAACGGCTGCACTACTTCAAAAATGGCGATTGATCACATGAAAAACACCAAATTTCTGCACGTTTCATTAATGTGTGGAAATATTACAATAAAAAATAATTTGTTAGGATCCATTATGCACCGTGACGGTACTCTGATTTTTTTCCTATCACATGTACGTAATTATAGAGCCCATGTACTTACAATGTTGGAACACTCACCACAATTTGCTACGAACCCCTGTTATCAATTGAAAGACTCAACCTTCCACTTCTGCTTACCCTTCCCAACCCTAATCGAAGACTGCTGGAGAGACAGGGAAAGAGTTTTCTGAGGCTTGTAAAAATAAATCATATTTCGGGATTTTCTCAATCACTGGGAAATACTTAAAGGGGTTTGGAAAGATGAATTTCTGAGAATTTAAAAGCCTCTTAATGATGTTACCATTAGGGGAAGTTAAGATATTCATGAGTTAGACTGGAGTAAAGACTTACAGAATAAAGCTGTACAATCCTTGTAATCCTTTTGTAGATGAATACATGCTAGGCTAATTCGTATTGCCATTTATTCAGTCACAATCCCAAACAGCGCATGACAGAATCGATTGCAATACCTCATTTGAGAGGAAATCGAAAAGCAATGAGGCTAGGAATTGTTCCATCTTTCTGTCTCATTTACAATATTTGTCAGTTTCCTCTAGCCAACAACTTAAAAGTGCAACAAGAGATTTCACATGTCAGGTGTCCTTAAAAAATTATTAAAGTACTGATTTTTGCCCTGATATAAAGCTTTCTATGAAAAATATCCCTTCATCTGAAAGGGATTATTGAAAAATGTTTCTTTGCTACAAAAATTGTGAAATTTCTAATTTTGTATAGGAGCAATACGAAATTCAGCCTGTTTTGTGTTATATGTGAATATAGCAAATCAAATATCTTTTTTTCTCTAGCCAAATACAAGGTAAGAAATCTATTGAGTGTCTAATCTATATGAAATTACTATTATGACACAATATTTGGGTGCCTCAAAATCTCTCATTGCACCTTTAATTGTATATTGCCTATTCTCACATTGTAAGAATTTCTTTGTCTATAATTACCATTGTCAAGTTGTTAACAAACATTGCAGTAGATATTTTTGTTTTGATTGTCTATGCTCATGAATAATATAACGTCATTACACATTTTCAGAAAGTGTACGCAAATTAAAACAGAAACATGCATCAAAAGTATCTTCACAAATTACTATTACAAAGCACAAAACAAAAATAACAAAAAAAATAATTAACAAAGCACACAAAAAACTTGCACATTTCCTACTCATGATATATATCTAAATAACATTATAGGTATTGAAGAGAATCTGTTTTTCCACCATCTTAGCTGCAAATCAAGTTAACTTTCAGACCCACTGTACACTGGTTTGGACATTTGTTAAAGCGGCACTGGCACATTTTCACAAAATATGAAATCTCTTCAATTTGCTCTCAAATGATATTCTAGGCCATTGGAAGAATAGAGATACATTTTACACATAAAAATAACATACTCCAAAACAGATAGGGACGTTAATAGGTGGTTAAAGACATCCAGGTAATTTGTAGGCTAAGTTTTAAGTTTTCCATAACTTTAATCAACAAATGTGTATATTACATGGAAATCATAGACTCGTACTCATTGATATCAAAACCACAAAGGTCACAGACGGTCAAACAGTTTGCATGCCGTGGGAAACATGCATACGGCGTGTTTTCTTGTGTTAAATACCATTTCTGTCGTCTGCTGAATTACGGACGCTGATTTGGTCTTAATCATTTCAGGTGATGTCTAATGTATATAATAAAAGCTTTACAACCAAGCAAAAATATCTATTTTGAAAATGTGCCAGTGTCTCTTTAACTTCCTACATTGTAATCATTTGAGTACACAGAATCTCAATGGTGCCATACCAAGTTGCTGCCTGGATAAACAAAAATTCCACTAACTTATCGGCAGGCAGAACTCGTACTGAAACACTGCTATGTGCATTACAAGCGGATTTGATACATTCATATAGTATATAACAAAACAGTATTATAAGCTCTTCTTATACACTCTGTACATACTTCTCTCAAATTAAAAACAATATACCACATATAACTATGTACAGTGAGTGTTAAAGATGCTTGTTCCAATTTAAGTGTATCATATTCTCTATTTGATGTGGGAGGCTGGCACTTGCGTACACTCACCATGCACCAAGTTTCATGGGAAACAATTTGCAGTTTTGATGGTAGAAGTGATAATGCAAATTACAATGCCCTATTCACAACTGTGCTTATATTAATGGTTAACCATGAAATGGCAGTTATGTGTCATTCTGGGAAAGAAATGGATTTAAATGCCGAAATTTGAGGATGACAATTAGGAACAATATGGGTCGTCACTTTGCTAGATATCAAAATTGATACTATACTTCTGCTTAAGTCGGGGTGGGAGGGGGGGGTCTCAAAATGATTGGAACAAGCACTTTAAAATATTACAAAATTCAGCTACAAGTGTTTAATCTTATATCAGCTGAAAAATGATTTGAACTGTAAGAATGACTGATGATTACCGTAACCACTCGGGTATAAGCCCACCTTCGCTTTAAGCCCACCCCATTTCAAGAAAATGCAGGAAACTGCATACACCCGGGTATAGGCCCCGGTTCTAATCTTGCCTATTTTTACATTATGTTACACCATCCTTCAGAGGTCTTTAGCTTTTGTGTTGCCATTTTGAGTGCCACGGGATTGGAAGACAAACCATTTTTTTATAATTTCCATTTGCAGTGGTTGCCTTTGATGTCTTGAACAAGCAACCTGATTAGCAAGTATTCTGCAAAAAGGGGTGCTTCTTGGCTTGCTTGCTTTGGTTTAGAAGGAACAATTTATTACTGGAAAATAGAACATTTAATGATTAAAAATAAAATTAAATTTCTCTTAAGTGCAATAAAGTGGCATACTGAGCCTTTAACCCGGTGAATAATATCTCTTAAAACATTACTTGTTGGATTTTCAGCCTATCAATAGATAGGCTTTTCCCATCAAGCAGAAGTTTTCTGTCACGGGCAGCCACCAAATATCAACTAGGCTTTGTATTGGTTCAATTCTTGTGAAATCACAGTTATGCAAGTTATTGCTGAAATTGACTGGTGTTTATGATGTTTACAAACTTTGAAATTTTGGTTCAAATTGGTTTTTTTGGCGGTACTTTGTATTTTTGCCCTGATTTCCAGGTGCAATTAGTAGGATTTTTTTCCAAGCAAATCATTGCCTAGCTGTTATATGTTAATAATATATGCTAGCCTGGATGCATTTGCGGTCTAATGTTTGACCTTAGTTTTGTTTGTCAGTGTGATGGTGCGTTAGCTAAGGTCACAGACTTAAGCAAGGACACATAACAGTCTGTTTGGTTTGTAACACCAGAGGGGGTTTTTGCGTCAATCCCACATGCACCAGTTTTGGGAAAAATTTCACCTCAATAGGGTCAGTGATACATAAAAATCCTATTCTTTTACACAAATAAAAAACTCTGACTTTAAAGCACAGTTTAGCCCACAAAGCGTTATTACTTAGGGAATTTTTGCATGAGTTTTGACAGCTTGTGGTTCTTAAACGTGGGAACACTTATCCAGTACTGACACTGCGTTAGTACAGTACGGTATTTATAGAGCACATTGCAATGCATCATGGGATGATTAAAAAACACCTCTTGGTGTACACACTCAGTACCTCTGCGTCAGTTGTACATTAATTTTGCATATGCTAGTACAAGTAGTTTAAGATGATATGTTATAGCAGTAATATAATGTAAACATTTCTATACATGAGTAATTTTAAAAAAATGTTATATTTACTCAGAATGTAAAATACTGTGTATTTTCTAAATAAGCCCAGTGCATGAACCTATCAATTAGAAGTTGAAAAATACAGTGATGCTCATAGTATAATATCCTCTACCTTGTAAAAATCCAAATTATTTCTTCTCAATTTAAAATAAATGTCTGGAATTTCCCTGTGTGTGTGTGTTGTGTGTGTGTGTCTGTCGGGATGTGGTGTCATATCTATGCCTGTCTGTCCTGTCTTTGGCTGGAATCAATGTGTGTATGTCATTTTTGAATGTGTGTGCCTACAAGTGGTGTGTTGTAAACAAATGTCAAAAATAGAAGTATGCAAATCTGTTTGTCAGAGCAAGACCAATTTAACCAATTGGTAGTGATGTGTTGTATGTAGATGTATGTGTGTATGGGTGTGCATGTGTGGTGTGTGTGTTGCATGCATGCATGTGTGTAGTGCGTGATTGGCATGCATGCTTGCATACCATAGTAGCTAATTTAGATAATTAACTAATTAGTGGGACTTTTGAAAAGTGATCATTTGTCTCACACTTTAACTTTTGTTAACAGAATAACCTATATAATGATAGCAAGAGTGGAATACTTAGGTTAATAGTGTTTTAGACATTTATTTATAGTGGTTTAAACAGCATAAAGGTTTGTTCTTTATGTCTGTCCGTTTTGGTTAAAATGTTGCAATTTTGTTTCGTCTCATGCCCAAATGTTTGACCCAATTTCAACCAAATTATGGTCAGAAGAACCTTGGTCCAAATGGTTCATATAGGGTATCACAGATTGGGGCAATAAAGGTGATCCTCATTGCGCGGATGGCATTATTGTAAGTTATAGGCTCTACCAATCGAATGCTTATGACTTCAGGATGCCAAAAATATTCTTTTCCAAAAAAATAATTGTGTATATAGCCGCTATAAACAAAAACTAACCCTATATTCGTTGCGATTTTACGCCCAAAAAATACGCTCAAGCCTTCATCTCTGACCTTGGCACATTCGTGACGTAGGGATTGTGTAAGTTTGTTGCGCAAAGCATCTTCCAATGGAAAAGGAAACCCAAATCGTCTCTTCGCCGTGGTGATATTTCGCATGATAGCGCTAAATTGTTGGTTGAAAAGGTTACTTAATCTCTGTAGATTGGTAATTATTAATTCCCGGCTTCATAAGTGTGCAAGAAATCTGAAAAAAATCGCTTGAATTCCCACCGCTTACGATGAATCGTGAATAGCAGGCAGAGCTCAGAACAAAGAGTGTTTACACGTGTGTGAGATTTTGACCAGCACTCATGCTCCTGGAGCACTAGGTTGTGTGCAACCGTTACAGAGCGAAGCTATTCATTATATTGAGCGCTACCACAAATAGCAGTAGCAATCTTGCTAGTGCTTCGTTTAAAATATAATAAAATGTCATTATTTTTTTCAGTTTAGAGGGAAAAATTCTAGGTAAAAAACAAGAAAGAAACTAAATAGCTGACTTAAGGTTAGTGAGGAGACCTGCCCTTGGAGCATGTGTGGTGCGGACAAAACCATCGCATGCTTAAAGGTGCAACAAGAGGATTTTGAGCACACCAAATATTGTGTCTTATGTAATTATATAGATTAGACACTCACAGTAGATTTCTTGCCTTGTTGTATTTCGCTACAGAAATGTCTTAAAAGAGAGAAAAATGGCGATTTGGATTTGCTTGTATTTCAATGTAAAAACATGGGCTAGAATTTCGTATTGACTCCTATACGAAATTAAAATTCACCATTTTTTTTTTAAATTTACAAAATTTTGCTTTTGTCTTGTTTTTGTTATGGGGATAATTTTGATGGAAGGAAAACTTTACTTCAGGGCAAAAGTCAGTACTTTCGATTTTGTAAAGGACACCGAATGTGAAATCTTTGTTGCACCTTTAAACGGCTCTTTCCATTGATTTACGTTAACACCCTTCTTAGAACCGAGGAATGCATGATGTATCGCTATCAGGCGGGAGGGGAGTAACGGGGATATCTTAACATGTTTCTCAGACTGGGAAATTAGAACCAATTAATGGTTAATTGAACCTTTTTATTATTGATCGTTGTTGGCTTTGCTATTTGGCTTTCCAGTAAAGTCTTGGCTCATCTAGCGTAACATGGCGGTAATATCTTGAACTAGCGACAATTAGTTCACCATTATACATTGCAAGCAAAACTACAAAGCAAGGAATTCAATGTGTTTAAAATGCCGACTGAACCGAATTCTCTGGTGACTGAGTGGGATCTAGCCATCAAATCAAACAGATACTTCAACAGAACAGTTATCTGATCTGTTGCTCATAATTCTGATTTAGTTGCGCAAAAATTGAGAGAAAAATAGAAGTCTTCGCAAAGTGCAGAAGCGAGCAATACAATTGAATGTGATTTTGATTACCATTGCATCGACGGGTTACAAAACGGTGACGTCACCCCTCACAGCGCCCAGCAATAAATTGACTTTCGCTGAAGTGTGTTGCTAGAAAAGTAGAATTTCATTTTGGCTCTTGTACAAATCGTGCGTAGCCTAAAGATGGACACAGTACTTATAAATTGCTATAAAATAAGCTTTCCATTGGTATATAGCTTAATATATATGCCATTCCGAGCAATGAGGATCACCGTAACACTTAAGTGTTGGGGGGGGGGGTTCCATGTGGACTTAAACATTTTGGTTTTTGCCTTTTTTAATGGTCAATTATTTTTGCCCAAATTTGTATGCAATTGCCTAAATATCAGTTGCGCATATTTGATGGCAAAAAAAATTCAATTCGGGCCAGCGTTATTATGCTAATTATTTTGGCGGCACTATTCAAAATTTGTTTTGGCCCTTAAATCGTCTCGAGTAACTTTAAAAAAAAACATCAGCAATGTAAAATGTATTGATGATTTCCTATTATAACCAAATTTTATGGAAAGGCCTTCATGAAAGTGGTGTTTCTTTTTTTTGGTGGGAGGAGAATGGCTGCAGTGTGCAAAAATGATTTTTGGGACCACTATTTTGAACTCCGTACAACTGATTTTAATTTTTTTCCCTGTTATGTGGTTGTGTGTACCCCATCGTGGACACGAGTTTTGTTAAAAACTTCCCTGCCAAAGTCCGGTTTTCAGGGGGGAGGGTCCATGTGGACCCCCCCCACACAACACACACCAAAAGGGGAATGCACAAGACGTTATACACTTGCTTTAAGGGGCATTCTTTGAAAATCTATTATTGTTTTTTTGTCGCAGATAAATTGCAAAAAAAAAAATCACCTATGAGGTGTGTTTCTATTGGGACCATTTACCCGGAAAAAGAGGACGGGGAAGATAAGGGATTAAATATGCTCAATAGAAATGACCTCCCTCACTTTTTACCGGTAAATCAACCCGGCAAATTTTTCCTTCTCGGAGAGGAAGGAAAATAGCGGGGTCACTTACCGGTAAAAGCCAACAATAGAAACGCCCTCCGTTCCGCGACAGTGCTCATGCATTGTTTACAGGCAAGGGAACGGAAATTTTCGATATGCCGCGTGATACCCCCCCCCCAATCGACGATAGGCCCTACGTGTGGGACGCGTAGAATAGAGAGATGAGGACCAGGATTCGGCAGTGCCACCTCGATCTTACGTACATCGCCTCTCGCCGGAGTGTACAATTCCATGTACCTTCGAATCCTCTTGACCGTCAAACATTTAACCCATACTAACCTATCATTTGCATCTGATTTTGACCTGTAAAATGTCAAAAATCGACATCAATCCTTCTATCAACAGGTCCCGCCATATTTTTGTTGCTGCAAAGACAAACCACATGCTTTGCATTGACCTCGGTGTGTACGAGCCCTTTTTGTCCGGCAAATTCGTTTAAATGTGGTGCGAGTATGGATCGACAGCTAGCCAGGGAAGAATTTACCGGTTAAAAAAGCGTCAATCAGAAAACTGCCCGTTTATCTACCTTTTACTTGCTCTTTCCCGGTAAGAGTTTTACCGGTAAAATGCAAGATCTTCAATAGAAACACGCATGGAGTTGGTCAGAAGATCCACTGCCCCCAAAATCCATATGAGGTTTTAACAGATTGGATTCAAAGGTGGTCAGTGTCAATGAAAACAAATTCAGCTAGAAGAATCAATTAGCCACTGACTAGTGCCCATGGGTCACGCGTTCAGTGTTGCACCACATATATGGGGGTTACAGACAACATGCGCTAGTAAAATCTCAATGCCCTTGGATGGAACAGTTCGTAGCTCATTCACCAAAATGTATTTATGGTTTTGGGGGATGAGTATATGATATTTCCAATCACACAAGGTCAGTTCATGTCAATTTATGTACAGTAAAACCCACTGAACTGTGTCCTGGGGATGAGCATATTGCAACTCAAGTGATATTGGGGCAAAGCTTTTGTGCCAATTAAAGGGGCTTTTGGCAGTAGTTTTTAAATCTTATATAATTTGTTTCATTCTGTCTTCTGTTGAGCCGATTGCAGCTAGAGTGGTCAGAAAAGCCACTGACTCATGGGTTTGTGTTCAGAGAATGACACCCATTGACCCTGAGTAGGACCTTGTAAACACCAATCATACAATGTTACAATTTGTGGTGCACAAAGAGGGCCAGACTTGTGTGTTTGAGAACCACGTGTCTGAATTACCAAAATTTTTATCCAAGTTAATTGGTTTTTATCATAGTATTTTCCCTTGTAAGTAAAGTAGGTTGTCACTAAAACATTTCCTCTTTGAATACCATCACTGGATAGGATTTGCATCATTGATGCTCTGGTTTGATCCAATATTTTCTACCAAGTTTCTAGCCCTACCCCCGGGTACAAGCCCCACCCTCTTTATGATAAAATCTTCCATTAAGGGGGTGGGCTTCTTATACCCGAGTGGCCTACGGTACTTTCATTGTGGGAGTAATTTTACATTGTGGGAATGTGAAAAAGGTGCCCAAACAAAGTTACAGTCTATGTGGAAATGATTACACCCACATAATCTCTACAAACTCATCGTTTGCTTCTCACTCAATTCTGTGGTCTATGGGTAGGGATGTTTATCTAGTACGCAGGATCTTTGGTTCGAATACCTGGATGCTCTTTTCTTGTGTGTGATGGCCTCTCTTTGAAAATATAAAAACTGATTCATCCTTATTTAACCTAGAGGAAATATTGTATTTAAATCAACACAACCCCTTGTAAAAAAAGTACCTTGCATGTTATAATTGAATACCCCTACAAATACAATTGGTGTTTGTTACTGTGATATATAATCTAGAATTCTCAGTAATTCTGAAAACAAATTCTGGCTAATCAGTGTGTAAACCCCAAAGTGTGTGTGACAAACAGAACACAAATCCATACAAGTGTGTAACTGGTCAAAAACAGACTGCCTGTCCACTGGTAAGATAATTACATTCTAGATTTAACTATTACTATCTGGAAACAGACTCCTGAACACATTTAGAAGTGCCTGAACTGTTGGAGATTTTCAAGAAACTTGTGAAACATCATCTTTTCCAAATTGCATATAAGCAGTGACTTTAGCATTTGTGCATTTGTGGTGTTTTTACTTACATTGCACTTTTTTCATATGCAATTTTACTGTTGTAACTTTGCTTTGCTGTTGTGTCAAATAGAGCTTAGTGCAATTTTTGTATTGGTTTGTGCGCTATATTAAATGTCAGTTATATTATTATTATTATACTAGGATACTAACAATAGTACATACAACAGAAGGTAGATGTTTATTAGACGTCCCGAGATGCAATGAGGGTATTGCAATAAGCCTAATTGGCATTATGACTTCCGGCTGACACTGCAGGTCAGATTCACGGATGAGGTCGGGGTCCTCAATGCCAGAGGTGCTGCAGAGTTCTCCAATATGTTCAATTAACCCCAATCTATGTGAGTTCAATTGATTTTCTTGGCTTTAACCCATAATATCATTTTAAGCACATTTTGGCTGGCGTATACGAATGTGACAAATGTATTAAGGCCAAACAGCCACACTAAGCTCAATAGCAAGGCATTTTTATGGCAATGGCAGAGTATCAAATTGGAAAACGCGCAACCTATCATGATGTTTGGAACTCCTGTGAATTGCGTAATTACCTACAAATGCATCAAAATTATTTGTAATGCAGAATTGCTTATAGATTCGTCAAAACGCCGATGATGGTGTGCAGGGAGCGCCTGACGGAAAAATACCTAATTTGCATACTGGGACCTCGATATGAAACATCTTCAGAGGCCCCCTACTGACGGGAAAGAAAGCGGATAGTGGGGGGAGTGATGATTGCATTTTGCCATTTAATAAAATAATAAAAAGGGAGTAGAACTAGGTCAGAGATAATATAATGGGGATTCACCCCAGTTCTACCTCTCCATGCCAAAGTATTCCATAAGCATTGAATCCTACGCCACAACATAGTTCACCATTTTACAGTATTGATTTTTAATGTTTTTCTTCTTAAGTGAAATATTTTCCATATTTTAACTACATATCGTATACTTCTATTAATATTATTGAATATTAATAATTGAATTGGGTATTACCAATTTCATTAATTTCACTACAAACTACAATTTCACACAATTTAAATTCAATGTTTAATATCAACATATGGTTGCATAGGGTTTTGAGGGGTTGGTCACAGGTAATTCTAACTTGGCTAAATAACTCACTAAATCAATTTTCTTACTATTGAAAATGAATAATCAAGCCAACTATAAAAAATGCACCTTTTTTGGTTGTATCAATTTATTTTAACATCAATTTTGTAAAGAAATTAGGCTCATAGCACTGGGTGGTTGGCAATAATTGAAAAACATACACATACAAATTAAGCACTTTAATAATGAAATTAAAAAAAATGTTTCATTCGTATAGATGGAGGAGGAGATTAGGTTTGAGACCAAGGGGGGGGGGGGGGGGGGGGTGGGGGGGGGGGGGGGGGCGGGGGTGGGGGTCTTCCACATTGAGATGTAGTATGGGTATGTGCCACCCACAAGGCCCTCATTTTCGGCTCTTTCAGTTCTTTTGGCCCCCATTTTTGGACAAATTTCGTTGCAGAGTTCCAAATTTCCTGTCCAAATCCATATTCTACCACTTTCTTTCTAAACCCCCTCACAAAGTAGCTGGAAATTGAGTGAAATTGTGCCATATTTTCTGAAAATTGCCAGAAAACATAGCTCCAGAGACCCATTTTTGGGGCCTCAATCAGCCTACAGCCTCTATTTTTGGAATCCAGGCGGGACATATCTACCCAAAATTAGGGTGGACCCCCCACACACCCCTCCCTTTCAGTTCTGGTTAATGATCAGGAAATTAATTGGTCATGGTGACCTCATCACCATGCCACTTTACAAGTCATTGAGTAATTGGTTGGTCTGGAGAGTGGATTAATGAGTTTCTTCAAATATGGCAAATGAGCTCTTAATATTCATAACTTGCCCAAGAGTTATCACACGACTCATCAGGTCCTATCGCATGCCATGTTAGATGTTGTATTGATTCACGGTTAGCCTGTAGAGTTGAGATTTAATGTGTTTTGCTGCCCTCCTCGTCCATCCGCTATCCATCCATCCATCCCGCCCACCGGCCCGCCCGCCCATCTATTCACCCGCCGGCCCGTCCATCCACCCGGCTGCCGCTCATCTGCGGTATACATAAGCCTCCACACACTGTGTTGTGGGGGCCAAAACTTTGTCTATGAAATATCCATACATATATCAAATAGTTTGAGGCTTAATTTGTTCAGTCTGGTAACATAATACTTTGGGTACTTATTCAATCCTCCTAAATTTATACACATTTGAATCCCAACAGTAATTCAATTATTTCAACAAATTATGTATGGATACACTGTCATAAACAATGAAACACTTACACAATACCAATTAAATAAAGAAAAACTGTCTGAAAAAAGGAGGATGACAAAAACTATGTTATCCTCAAATTTACAATTTTATCAACATGGCAGTTCCTTTTCCACTGTATACACTTGTGCATGAAATTTGAAATCCACCTGAACTTCTATTTAGTCCTTCTTAAACAAATGTCTAAAAGTATCTCTTTTTATATCATTCATGATTTTTGTCAAGTGAAAGCAAGAAGCTGCAGACAATAGCTTCTTGTGCTTATTACCAGGTGCATCCAGAATCAATGAAAAATTACCTTGGACCTTGAATTGATCCTTGGGGGACACGTGTCAGTTAGTACATGCTTAAGTGCTAGGAATACATATCGTCAAGTGAATGCAGATGATGTTAAGTGCAGTAGCCGCCAGCTGTCAGAAATTTCAAGTCTTTGGTCCATGGTTCTTGAAAATGTGGTTCTTCAGGTGACACAGTCGCTTTAACCATTTCATGAGCCACTAATTGAAGAAAAGATAATTTGAGAGTTTTCTCCAATACATGAAAGCATTAATTCACACACTCCCATATAACATTTGAATGGGCCACTTTTCTAAAGACTACTCAAGCTGCAAGAACCCTAAATCTACCTAGCGAACAGGATGGTGCACGGGAAAGCAAGCACTGATCATGTCCGATTGTTTTTACTCATCAAAACAACATCATTCAAAGGTGATTCATTCCCACACTCTCATACCCGTTATTATTGCTTTGCCGTTCAAAAAAGATATTCCAATCTACTAGTGATGGCCGATCCAGCCCAAGATCGGTACTGCCGATCTCCGATCATAAACTTGTTGAATCGGACCGATCAGATTCCCTATTCAGATTATATTTGTAAATAGAAACAGCGCCAAAATCGCAGTGAAATTCACACTAACCTATCAACCATTTACCCTCTCACGAGATGAAACAATATTCATGTGATAGTCTATGGATATTTTACGTCAAACACAGTGCTCGATCTTCACTAACCCGCACCAGTGGTCTATTGTTTAACATAATAAACCACGTGTGTTTTCTGTTAGGTTGAGTTAGCGTGCTAGTGTATCAAATCATTATTTAACCCCCCCGGTGAGCTATTATGTTATCAGCATGGCACGTGGTACTCGTGTGCTGAGAGGTCCTCCTCACGCCATTGGTCTGCTCACTGAGGTTGTTTTAAGCTAAGTCCGTGGGAATTTTGATGAAAAGTTTATGTTTGAATGTTACCTTGTGGATTGAAGCTCTGTTTTTACTTTAAAATATGTTTAAGAGTTAATATTATCAATGAGCAAAACATGAATTTTAAGAAAAGAAACTAAGGAGCCAGCATTTTTGTTTACCTATAACTGATGAATTACTATGAGGAAACACCATTTAAGTCTTCTTTTCAGGCTACAATGCTTGCAATGACAACTTGTACGCATGCTCATTCCCGTCCTGTAGATGTTGATTGAAGTTTCCATGTATTTTGGAGGATCTTCAACCCGCAGGAAAACCTACCCGTTTCAGAAGTATTGCGTAAATACGCAAAAGTATAGAATTATCTACATGGTTGGTACACAACAGAATTCTTGCGGTAAATGATCGCAGCGCATTTATAATGCATATGTAGTGTCAACATAGAAAAATATAAATGGGTCGCTTTAAAAATCTGTGTGAATTTAGTAAACTTTGGGCTTGTTTAGTGTCAGTTGGGAGACGTGATGTAGATCGGTAGCGATTGACTTTTTCTCCCGATCCGATTCAAACCGATTCGACCAAAATCGGGCAGATTTTCCGATCTGCCGATAAAGATCGGCCATCACTAACAATCTACAATTACAAAAGTTTTACGTTCCAACTTCAAAATGAACATACGATGAGAAAATTTTGTTCTCGACAACATCTACTGGCAACCCTCCTGCACTTCACCCGTCAAATTCTTCTGTACTCCTACTTGGTTTACTAAGTTTCCATATGCACTCCATGCATTCTGTACACATTATGCATACAGTGTTCATCTTGGTGCTGGACAATTTATGTGTGGAATTTACTGATGTTGCTATTAAAACCTTATTCTTTTGCTATTGAGCAATATATGATATTTTTCTCCAGCTTGTTGAGAAGAAACAAATTGGTACCAACATCGTATAGTAAAAAAAATGAAAGCACAATATAAAACGGGATATGCAAATGCAGGTAACAATAAAATAACAATTTAAAGTAGTAAGCTGTTATATTACAGTTTTTAATATATTTGTAACTGAAATAAAAATGATTAAAAAGAGGCATTAAGGGGCTAGAACAAATAAAAAAGAATTCACTACATACACATATATTACTGTCTGATGTGCACAAGACATTTATCTTTTTATACAGTTATTTTCTCAATTTTTCAGTTCTATTGGTTGCAGACACTTGCAAATGGATGCAGAGTGAACTCCCAGCCCTTCCCTTTAGGGTTTCTGCGTGCATACGTACGTGCATGTGCATACATGTTGACATTGACTTTGGTGAAAATCAGAGGTATCTTAAATCACATTCAGATCTCCAATAACTAAGTGGATCCCCAATAAACAAGCATCGTGGGTTACAAAGGGGTTAGGTGGCAACTTACAAGTACCATTTGTTTGTTGTGTTTGTTTGCTTCTTTTTGGGTTTCGAGTTTATTAGGATTGAGTTAAGCATAGGGTGTGGGGAAGGATCAGGTTTTGAAAAGTTGTGAAAGTAGTGAAAATGGACAAATGGTCTTAATCTATGTGTGCAGGCAATGTGATTTAGAACACCAACATATGTACAGTGCAAGTTCTGTTCAATGAATAACAGGGTGACACCAAAGAACTGCAACTCATCACAGTCAATATATTGTCCATGGGTTAAAATATGGGGGACCACCCTAAACTTAATTTAGGTTAAAGCTATACATCACATTTTTTTTTTGACAGAACGACCATTTTTGAAAATTTAGAGATTTTTTACAGTTGCAAGTGTAATTGCTAGTAAACTTTCGCTGTTTATGGTGTTCGCATGAGTAATTTTTGTAATTCGAATTGGATCCCGAATATAATTCAACGGCCGCTGAAAACGTGCATTCCAATAAGAAATAACAGGGAAATAGCACTCTGTACATGTCAACATTCTCCCTGAGGTGTTCCGTTGGTTTCAGGAGATTTGAGTTAATGGAGATTGTGGCTAGTTCATAATGCATCTAGACAGCAATTTCACATCCAGCGCTGCAATTGAATAAGGATGAGGATCCAGAATGATTACAAATCCTTCTTTCATGACATGACCCTAACAGGCGGGGTGTCTATGTTCAGAAAATCAAAAATAGTTCCCTCAATTGCCACATTTTACCAATTATTCCCCAAACATTAAATGGGTTCCAATCAACCCAAGGCATCAAATTCTTCCCTAAATGACCATAGGGTCAAACACCTATTCCCGATTCAGGCCAACGAAAACCGCCAGAAGAATAGACCTCCTGTAAATAATAACCTTACATATATCTGCCAGAATGGTCAATTACTGTGCCGAGCATGATGTGCGTCAACATCAGGGAAGTGAATTGCCGATTGGCTTGTGAAGTAGGTCAGTCTCATGAGTTATTGCGCACGAGGTACCCATAGAATCCGCCCCTTTTCTGCAGATATTACGGCTAATGTGTGGCAACCTCTGAACAAGTCTGGCAGCCCAAGGGTAGTAGAAATATCAATTAACTGCATAAATCTCACATATTTAAAAATTGGGTCAACTCCTCACCAAAATGTGAGTTATTTTGCCAAATGTTTCACATAAGCATCACTAAATCTCTTTTGTAGTCCATAAGGTATGGGGCAAAACAATGTCACTGCATTCCACACTTTCCCTGAAGATTGAAAAAAAATGCAAATCACATTTTTAGCCAAACACCTAAAAAAAAACAATATTCCTATGCCTCAATAAATTATTAAAGAGTTGCTTGTACGATTTATGTGTACCTTGTGTTGTCTTCTTGATATGAGAGCAACGACACTTGCTCATACACCCCACCAAGTAACGTGGGAAACAAAAATTGCGGTTGATGTAGACGGCAAATAATGGCAGTTGTTACAAAAAGCCCTATTCCCCCAATACTGTGCTAATATGATGGTAAAACACTAAACTGTGGTTTTTTTGTGTTATCTGGGGAATGAAATGGATTTTGACGGCTCAAAATTCAGAAGACAATGAGCAAAATAGAACTTTCATCGATATCAAAATCGATACTACTTCCGTGTAAATCAGGGGGGTCCCAAAGACGATCGGAACCGCACCTTTAATATGGAATGTCACAGAAACGGGTTTTCCGAGATCATAACAGTTAAGGAATGCAAAACATTCCAACAAATCATTGCATAATTTTCGGGGATATAGGTTAAAAAATGTTATACAGTATTTTCATGTGGAAACAGATTTAATACAGCAACAATTGATTAGTTGCTGGACTATTAAAAAGGAATGCTAGTAATCATGATGGACATTTATTTCCTAATCCTCCCCCATGAGCAGGCTTTCCCCTTAATCGGCAGTGAAAGTAGCATACTTTCAAAAATTAGCACAAAATAAAAATACTATCCACAAACTTATTACGTACATCTAAGTGATATGTTTTCAATTACCAGGTATCTTATAGCCTCAATCACACCCTTTCTTTTACCCAGTTGCTTTTCTGAAGTTTCAAAGAAGAGATCCAACACACGTTAAATATGGGAGAGTGACCAGGACTCAATCCAGTAACATCCAACCAGAGTTGACTCAAAAGAGTGGTTTTGCTCCGATTCTCCAATCTGTCATGGCATCGTTGAGCTCCATGAAGATAAGCTTGACATGACTCGTTTGGGTGTGCCCGTGTGTTTGTCTGATGTAACGGGAGGCAGCTTTCTTGTTAGAATTCTTGACCTGGTAAAGTAGTGAAATGAAAGCAACAAGAATCGATTGGTCACTCATTTCCCCACCCCAAAAACAGATTACAACCAATAAGAAGAAGGGCCTCATTATATCACTACAGAAATCAACTATACACGTCCAACTTCTTCATGAAAGTAGCTACATAGCTACTACAAAGTAGACATGCGATTACATTCCCCACTACATTATCCTGTGGGCCAGGAATCTGTATTTTTGCCGCATAGATAAAGCGTATATATAGCTGTTCTGCCATCGGGAGAGTATGTGGTTACACTGGCTCTCCAGTGCGTATGGTATTTTCTCATGGCCAATTTAATTTTTTTAGATATTTTTGGTGGTATATAGGGCATTTAATAGGATGTTTTGAGTTTTTTTTTTTTTTTTTTTTTTAATATTTCGGTTAATTTAAAAAAAAATGAAACACATTCATTAGTGCTCAGGACACACCCAACTTGTTTCTGAATGGAGAGGAAAAGAATCGTTCAAGTAAAACCTCCATCCAAAGAAAAAAAGATTGTGCAAAATGTGAAGATGTACTACAATGTTTATGATGCTAGTGACACAAACCTTATTTGTCTAATGGCATTTTTTACGGTATTTTCTATAACATCACTGGCCTTTTCTATTTTGTAGAACTAAAAAGAGTACATACATGGGCGTCGGCTCTGGAGAAGTATGTCGGACATCCAAGAACATTGGCGTCAGGAAGAGCATCCGATCAATTATCTTTTGTTCCAATAAATCTCACACAGCAGTATGCTGTGAATATGCGAGGGGTAATCCGACCACTCCGTTAGGGGACAAACGGATTTAAAACCATACTACTACTAATTTCCGACCTGATCAGGCGGTGCTGAACTGAGCAACCCAATGGGTTTACAGCGTTGCCTCCCTCCCCACATAACAATGTGTGCAACGTGAGAGGAGGGAGGATGTTGACACTGCTTTGACTTGAGTCCATTCCTGGATCTGTTCATAGATAAAGGTATCGTGATCTTTATAACATAAGTGATGAAGTGGGTAACTCTGGCAACTATGACAAGGCCAAGATAGAGTGGTTGCCAAGCTTTTGAGGTCACACTGGAAGTCTCCAGTTAACTATCAATTCATAATGTTATGCACTTATCAAAAAATGCCCCGGGCCGTGGGGTACCCGGAGATGGCCGGGATTGTACTTACATGATGGGCCGGGAGTTAATAATTTTTTTTTGGCTGGGTTGTTAAGGGGTATGCGGGATTAATCTGGAGTTTCATGTATGTCAAAAAGCTGGGATTTTGGGTCGGGACAAAGGATGGGAAAGCGATTGATTGAGCCAACATTTATTGGTCGAGGTATGAGTTACAAAAAATTTTTGGCCGAGACGCAGTCGAGCCCAATATGTTAAAAACTCATAGCGAGGACCAATGAATTTTTTGGGCGTGTAAATCATCCGATTTTAGATTATCATGTTTCGGACGATATTTTCAGCACTTGGATTCCTCAAAACATGATGATATAAAAAAACGTACCCCTCTTCCGAAATACTGACCTCTCTCTATAACCCGGAATGAATACACATCAGGGTTGACGCATTTTGACGCGTTTGCCCGGCTAGCAGGGGTCGGGGACTGGCGGCGGTTTGACATAAAGGAGGTTTCCCCGCCGGGCCGGGGCCGGGACTTGTCGTCGGAGTGTAACAATGTCAAAAACACACTAGTGTGCTTTAGAGTCCCGGCAATCCCGGGTACCAAGGGGCGGGGGCCCAGCATTTTGGATAGGTGCATTATCAGAATCCCTGATGCTTACCTTTGGAGCTAAAAACGACCAGGCACTGCTCATATTTGCATTAAGAAGGTATTTTAATTAAAAATTCTTATCATGGGCAGGGGGTTTTTAGCAAGCAAATACGCAAATCATTTGGTTTTGTGCCTATTTTACATGGACGATATTAGATAGTTCACGTGTCTACGGTACCCAGTACCACGCCGCAAGTACGGGTTGGTTCATTTTTGAGAGCGGGGGAATTTTTTGCCTTTGAACTAATTTATTGAAATAAAAAATATTTTCGGTGATTAAACACCAACCAAAACTAAATAAGAATGAGAATAAAAACGGATTTGTTGTTTGCCTAGAATATCGTGTCAAAATGGATGGGCAGTCCAATTTCTTACGTAGTGGATACGGCTGCGCCGGCCACCACTACTCAAATATTGGACGGCCCATCCAATATGCCACGATATTAGATAGGCAAAACAACCAAATCCTCTCTTTTATTCTCCAAGTATTCATGAAATGAGCAGACGATTTTGGTGTGAACGTTGACATTCAGGATTTGGTTTACTTTGTCATTGAAGAGAATGGTTGCTAGTATAATCACAGCTGCAATTTCGGTGATACAGAGGAGGCAGGTGTGAAATTGTATAGTTACTTGAGGATAAAGATTAAATTTCACGTTAACCAAACTAACATCCTACAATGTCTTCTTGTGTTAGTTCATTTTTGTTGCCTGAATTTGATATACTATAGGAGTCGACCCGCCTATACCTGACTCCTAAATTAAAAGTAAAGCACTTGTTGATACTTCAAAAACACAAAAAATATTTAAAAATAATAAAAAAATGCAAATTCACAAGATCAATAGACAGGTGAGCAAACTAGTGGAGAGCAAGTATGCAAATGAGCTTTTAACTGCACAAATGTGTGAGACACCAGGTCGAGATCCACTGGGCGTGGAACAAAATCATGAAATGCGAACGGAGGAGGAGAGAAGCATCCTGAGCTCGCCCTTAAAGGCAGGGGGTCCAGGGCCCGCCTCTTAAAGTGCAACAAGCGATTTCAACAATCAGGTGGTCCCGAGAAAAATATTGAAAATCTGATTTTGGAATTGATGGTAAAGCTTTCCATCACCAATTACACCACCTGAAAGGACTAAGCTGAGAAAAGAAAGTTCTTCGGTACAGCGGTACACAAAATGTGAAATACTAATTCAGCCTATGATTTATATTGACTATGAGCAAATAAAAAGCACCTTTTGTTTCCACTTTTCAAGGAATTTCTGTAGCAAAATACAATGTAAAAAGTATCTGAGGGTCTAATCTTATGATAATAAAACAAATGACAAATATGAAGGACTCAAAATCTCTCGTTGCTTTAAGGGCCCCTGGTGGGTCCAGGGGCAACACCCGGTGGGGGGTCGAGGGGGCGACGCCCTTCGAAGCCAGAGGCGTATATGCCACATAGAGCTACAGGAAAGACCATTTTCTGAGAGTAGTCAAATATCAATTCCAAAAAAGTAGTTAAATTAACTGTTAAATGTGAAGAATGGGGCTTAGTTTTGGGTTCCAAATTCATATCACTACGACCTAGCTACTACTAGTCATGCTGTTTATCAAATCAATTTCACGTAATAAAAGCTAAAATCTGATAATGATACTGTTACAAGGACACACTTTGGGGCTTTCTCCTTTGCAGTTCATTTCCTTGGCATCAAGTTATAGCTACTTAAGGCTTTACGCAGTGCAACCATGCAATCAGTCTAAAAATTTTGATCCATTGCAGCAATGGTCAAATTGAGGGGCCGAGGTGGGGGCCGAGCGGTCTAAGGGCTGAACGCCGCAGTGGTTTTAAGCTCGACCGAGCGGTGCCCTGGTTCGGGCCCGCGAGAGTCGGGTTCTGGTCATATCAAAATAGTCCTTATAGGTGGAATTACATAGATTGCGCAATAGTGTGATTATGGAATTTCTCCTCGCTTCCCCCATTGCATAAAATGTGCAGGGTATGCAATGGGTGTCCGGCCGCCTCAGGGTCGGAGCGTATGTTAAACCGTTGGTCCCGTGTGTCAGTGGAGGCAATCCTGAGGCACGGTAAAAAATTTGAGATCTCGTCGAAAAGAGTAGGGGATCATCCGGGGTCTGTACCTGCAAAAACTCACGCTCTAGGTACCAGAGTCTCTAGTGGGATGCGGGAATCCGCTGTACTGGAGGTTAATTTGATCCAGATCCAGAAAATTTTGAAGAATTGCCGGTCACTCACACACTGTTTACAACCTACAGTGAAGTTGTCTTCATGTAAACGCAAAGTTATTGCCTTTCTCTGTGAAGTAAATGCCATTGAAACGTGTCCTTTACTTCTCCATGTCTTTTAAATTGTTTCCAAGGGCTTTCAATTCAATTCCAGGTCATTTTGCAATTATATACCCAAGTCGGTATTTTTCCAATAGAGCAAGATCGAAGAGTTGTAATCTGACAGGCTTCTTGCTATATGCTAGTCTCTTATACAAGATCGCGATGTACGCAAACCTATTAATACATGATGTTCCGATGTACTGTTGGTGCATCAGAGTCTGAGAGAGGTCAGGATTACAAGAAATAAAGAATTCCTTTAAAAAGCTCAATCTCCATAACAATAAAAAATCAGCAAAAAAATAAAAAAAATCGGAAGATGAAAAAAATATAGAAAAACGGATTTTAATCCCAGAAATGTAAATAAAAATCGGATTTCCGATAAAATCGGAAGATTGGCATCTTGCAGGCAAGGATATTACTGCTCCACCACTACTCACGTGCCAAGTTTTGTCAAATGTGGACTTGGGGTCTGTAGAAATACACCTTTTCAGTAATGAGCTAATCAGCAAATATGGAAATATGTGATGCGATCTGGGAAAACCCGCACATGGTGCGGAAATTATATTTGAAGTCTTACTATCACTGCAGAGTTTGAAATATTAATGTTTTTAAATTTTTAAGTTGTTTACTTCTTTCTTCTTTGATACACACATCAAAAGCCTTATACTATATACAAAAAAAATAAAAATATAAACAGATTTTTTTTTTTTTTAAGCTATTTCTTTATTTTTTCAAAACTGTCCTGTGTCGACAGGTGACGGGTTTTCCCAGATCACATCACATGCCAAATAATGATGACACAGTGAAAGGGATATTACTTTGCATCCACCACTAGCCAAAAAAAAAAATTGTTGATTGTCCATAGATGACTTTTTAGAGTTGGGTTTCGGGCTGGTCGGAAGGAAAACCTTTTTTTTCTTCTTTTTTTTAATGTCAATAGCAAACTGTATTGAAACATGTTGTTTGTATCATAAGTTAATCAAACACTAAAAAATCAAGTTGATTCCTACTCAACAATGGCATCTTTATACATTATGAAACCCAAACTAACATGCTAAGAAGGGTTTAAACATCATCTTTTTTTACATTTCAGAAATTCACCATTGAAAAAAAAAAACCTTTTTTTAGAATTTTCCAAACAATTAGGGGTCGTATCTTTTGCACAGGTAAAAGGAAAAAAAAACTTTTCCTGATTTCCAAAATTAGGCGGTCGGATGAGGACAACACAACAATTTTTTTTTTGGCCCTATTAAACATACTAATTTCGTCAACTTTGGACTGGGGTGGAACACACACACGAAGGAATATGCTGTAGCCAATATCCCTGTGGCTTTTTAAGACAGGGGAAATAAAAATTGCCTGTTTGGACACTATCGTGCAAACAGGGTTCTCAAATATGATCAGCCAGAGATGGTACATCGTCGGCTGCTTCACTGGAAGAATATTCCAGGATAGTGTTATTTTCACAAATTTATCATACCTATCCGTCCCCAAAGAAATTACCTGTGTACTGATTCAGTGGGAATTTACATGATGTGTTATCAGCAACATGTTAAAGGGGACATAATGGCATGAAAAAAATTGACATAATGAAGGACCCTTACTGAAATCAACTTTCCAGAGTTGAAAAACAATTTGGGTGTTCCCATTCTGATAAAAACAGTTAAAAAAAACAGGAAGAGTTCCGTGGGGAGGGGGGAGGTGGAGTGTGGACAATTTTTGAACCAAGGATGCTGACATTACTGCCAGCATTTACCAAAACTTGAAAAGCATGTCTCATCAGCTCACAGGAACCATTGCTATGCAATGTGCTAATCTGGCAATCCATCTCTCACTTGCCAGATCAATAGCGTACCACAAGCACCTAAAGTACAAACCTGATCCCGCGGTCTGAATGCTTTTGAATGTGTCGCAAAACATGCTCTGTAAATTCTGTCAGGGATTTGAACACCTTTCTTTTCTGTCCGAAATTGCCACAAACTGCCACCTCCCCCTGTAACTCTCCTGTTTTTTACTGTTTTCAGAATGTAAACATCCAAAGTGTTTCAAACATTTTTTTTTTTCATGCCATTATGTCCTTTTTTAAGAATGGTCCGTAGGTTAAAGGGGGCTTAGCTTAAAGTAGAAACAACATAGGAGATTTCCAGAATGAGCGCCCCCAAATTTTTGCGAACCCGTTTTTTTTGCATCTTTGGAATGCTTTCCAAATTGTATTCGATCACACTGAAGTGAAATAAGCCTAGTACGCCGTCTTTATGTAATATATGATGATTTAGTACCTTTCTGTGGGCACGACAAAGCAAACGCACCAGTGTTTCTATGGGGACAATACGATAGTTCAAGTTCAAAACAAGGTTTTGCGTTTTCTTTTGTACTGGTTTGTCCAATAAACCTCGGAACGTTCTTGTTCTTGGTAGGTGGTCTACAATCGATCCATTGCAATTTGAGAAAGTCGTTATCCTAAAAAAATCTTCTCCGTAACTGTAAATTTGGGAAGCTGCATTTCAAATGGTTATTGAAACGGAATACATTTGTCATCAGCCAATCAGAAATTCTGTTTAAGAAAGGCCGGTAGGTCGGGGGTTAAAATAAATAGTAACACTGATAAGTGGAATTTCGCGAGTGGTTTTATTTTCGCGAATTTGCGGCGGGTGTGAACATAAAACGCGAAAATACAAACTCGTGAAAATAACTTTTCCAATAGATTTGTATTGCTTTGATGTCAATACCGTGAAATTAATTCTCGCGTATTTGGCGACAAAATGATAAAATGGCTGAAAAAATATCTGTACGCGGAGGAAATTTACACTCCTACAGTAAACAATTATAAAGGTGAAAACCCAAGGTCCTAATTGCAACGACAGGCCTACCTTGGTTCTTCTGGGTCCAATCTCTTTACCATTTCCTTTTCTTCATTGCGTTTATGGACCGGTTATCTTTCTTGACTGCGGAAAATCCTTGAGATGACAGCAAGTCTTCAAAATTGGCCTTTTTTGCTGAGGATTGACCACACCTGTTCAGAGCAAAGACAAATTTAATACTATGGAACATTAATTTACTTTTCACATGTAATCATAGCCTTGTTCGATTCAAGACTCTCTACTAACTTCATTCATTGGTTCACACATCGATACAAATAAAAAAAAAAAAAAAAAAAATTGTCACAGATCATATTAGGAAGAAATCATACGAGGAGTGGAGCATATTACCCTCCCTAAAACTAAAAAGTGTACCCATGTTTGAATCACTCTACCAAGCTCCTACTTGAGGTCTTCAAATCACCTGGCCTATGTTCCAGCTTCCACTAGCAAGTTCAATTAAGTTCAACATGGGAGTCTATAATGATGGAGAGGGGGGGAAACGCAACCCCATCTGGAGCCTCGGTCGACTGTCCCTCAATGTGTTGAGGCAGTGTTCAACTGTTAGGGACGTATGAGAACACGTAAGAGTGGTCCAATGTCAAATTGTTACGATTACAGTTCAATGACGCTAGGAAAGAAGATAACATCTAAATCTAAGATGGTAAGCTATTCTTTCTGATAAGGTTTGTTTCTCATTTCTTTTTTCCAGTTTGT
>JAMKCH010004134.1:0-83864 GCA_023653785.1 Ophioderma brevispina
TATTATCCGTACACAAATTAGCTATTGCTTAATATCTCCATTCCAACTGCATGTTTTCTATATAACT
Organism: Ophioderma brevispina; assembly: GCA_023653785.1. NCBI lineage: Eukaryota > Metazoa > Echinodermata > Ophiuroidea > Amphilepidida > Ophiodermatidae > Ophioderma > Ophioderma brevispina. The sequence continues at coordinate 68 of JAMKCH010004134.1, forward strand.
ATAATAGGTAAGATCTGTTTTGTTCTAAATTACAAACATACCTTGTTTTTTGCCGTTTAAATTTGTCAGCGACAGATGGGCAGAGGTCTCGATAGTCGCCAAGGTAAAATATTCTAGTTTTATTTATACGTTTTTTTCATTGCAATCATTTTAAAATATTAAGAACATTCAGGATGCACTGAAGCAATTCCTGGGAGGTTGATACAGCCCAACGCACAGGCAGCACTGTCAATATTCACGTCACACACAGACACAGCGACATAAAAATGATCACGCAACACCACCACATACTTTTCACACCCTTCATTGCTTGGACAAAATAATTCTCAAACGGTATGGAACCCTGTTGTATAAAACAAATCTACACTGCGTCTCTATAATAATAGAGTCGGAGACACACGGCGTCAGAGACACATGTGCAATATTGTCACGAATGTTATAGAAAAACAAAGTCAGAGACACAAACGCGCGTGCAAATTTTTGTTTCATTCTGGGTATATCTTTAAGGTTGGTGACCCGATCGACAACTTCGCCTCCCTAACTTTACAATCAAAATTGCGATTTTGCTATCAGAAGAAAGTTTATATTTTTCTCGTTACTTCAGTGAAATTGAAGATTCGGGAAACGTTTCGTCTTCCTGTTATGAACAGAAGCATCTCCAAATATGGTATGCCACATTTGTCATATACTGTGTCATTTTGCCATTCTTCCTTCTTACGTAGCCAATATTTTCACGTATCTGTCACCCTCTGACGTAAGAGGTCCCTGGACTCGTCCACACTCTCATGGCCAATTCCATTTATGTTTTATGTTACCTCTGGTTGGCTGACCCCAATTTTGTTGTTCCAAGCAACTTTTGCCTCAAACTAAATATCATTGCGTGTACACCCTGGATCAAAATTGACCCAAAATAGTGTAATTTACAATCAGCCATATTCACATATTTTTCCTTCCGCATACAGATATTTTCAAAGCTAGCTTAAAAGTTGTAATATAATTCTTATTTGTTGAAAAAATCCCAAACCACATAATTTTGTACTGAAAGGGTTCAATTTCGTCCAGCTCGCAAACGTAAAATACGCACCTAATTGGGCGTAAATTTCCTAGTTCTTCTTTGCGTATCCACAAGTCATTGGTAATGGCCACTGACCTCTACACATGGATAGCGGGCTGCCGCACAGTTGAATGGTCGCCGAGTGAAACAACAGGAAGTTGGTTTTGGACCTCTACAATATGGCGGAAACAATGCATACACCTGCTGCTGCACACATTCCACACATATGTTCTATTGTTTGACAAGGTGTATGCATTGTTTACCGCCATATTGTAGAGGTCCAAAACCAACTTCCTGATGTTTCAATCGGCGACTCTGACCCGCTATCCATGTGTAGAGGTCAGTGGTAATGGCTTGTGGTGATGTCAGGATTTATTCAGCTATAGGAGTAAGCTAATCCATGACCGGGTGTATCCATGATACGGACGCTCCAAACATGGCCCGAAATTTCGTAGTTGCAATTTAAAGAGCGGGCAATCGCCGGAAACAGTACAGACGATCTAACCCAAAAGCGACCTTTACTTGAAAAAACAAATGGCGGTGGTAAAGAAGCAGAAACATGAAAAGCCTCGTTCGTCAGCAAATTTAGAAGAATTATTATATACATACACAAAGAACTACCGAGAAATGTGTGCGTCGGAGGTTCGACGGAAGGAGGTGAATTGGCATGTACAAAATGGATCGGTGATCAACATCAGAGCTGGCTTGAACAGGTAAAAGTTAATAAATTAATCAATGAATCCTTGTTTTTAAAGTCAATTTCGTCATGTGAGTGCAACAAAGTCCTATCTACACTTTCATGATTTTACAGGAAAAGCATTTTTGTGTTTCATTCTTTTGTGACTTTTCAAATGAAAATAATTCTTACACACGATAAAAATGTATTTTTTTAAATACCTTATAATTAAGTCGACTAATTAAGAAGTATTTAGCTTATCAAAGTGGCGTAACTACACACACGATTTCACGTGCCATGCAATAAATTCGTATCTACGACTTTGTTGCACTCAACAGAAATTAAATTTTGAGTGCAACAAAGTCGTATCTACACCTAATTAGGCCTAATTAGCCTAATAACTCTGCCATCAATTGAGCCTTATACTTGAAATATATGTTAAATTATGCGTATTCATTTACTTTTGTAAATCATTAATATTGAGTGGGAAAAGGTCGTAAGTACATTTTTTGATATGTTTTTAAGGTTTTTAATGCCAAAATTAGCATAAATTAGCATAAATTTGGTAAAAAATGAAATTGCTCTTTTCACCTTTTTAAAAACCATCGCTTTACAAGAAATAAAATGTCGTATCTTCATATGCTAGTTGTTTCCGTGTCGTGCAACAAAGTCGTATCTACCAGTTACGACTTTGTTGCACTCAACATAAATTCAATTTGAGTGCAACAAAGTCGTATCTACACCTAATTAGGCCTATTAGACTTAATTTAAATTTAAGCGTAAGACACTTTTTCATATTATATAAATAACTTAATTTCGCCAAAAATGTCAGTTACGACTTTGTTGCAATCCCCATGACGATTTTAGCATTCACTGTACTGTCCAACAGGTCCACCGAGGCGAAAGCAGCAGGTCCGGACAAGGAGATACGGTGAGTACACTATCACATAGATCAGAGGAAATGACATTTATAAAAACTGTATGAGTCAGGAGTGGTGAACATGTGAATGAATAATTTCAAGAGAGTTCGTTAAAACTATGTTGAATAGCATGAATATTAATGATAATGTGGATGGGCTTCTTTCTGGTGATCCAAAACACTGGATTCGTAGTGAAAAATATCGGGTCACCAATATCGGATTCGCCAACGGCGAACCGATATGGACCAAATCCAATATTCATAATGAGCTATTTCAAAATATTTGGTATCACATCAAGCATCCAATATTATATCAAAATTTGTAACTTCGATGATATTCTTCCATGTGAAGAGGGAACGTCATATGAAATTCGGACCATGATCGAGTCACCATCTCTAAATAGCCTTCAGAAGTGGGGAAAACATACTTAAACGCCCTTTGTATTAATGTATATTTAAGATATGAAACAGTCGTCACTAAGGCGTGTTTGTGTATCTGCGACATTATGTTTCTATAAACTTGTGTTGTTGCCATCACTGTGTTGATGTTTTTGAATTTTTTGTTTCTACAATTTTGTGGGAGTGTCTATGACTTAGTTTATTCAGTATATCGTTATATGACTTTGTGTTGTAATCTTCATTGACTTTGTTTCTATAACATTGGGCTCTGTGACCTCGAAAATGTGTCTCTTTGGTTTTAAAAACAATGTGTTTTTGGCTGTGTTTCTTAGCAGTGTCTCTATTAATATTTGAGGGACACCACAGCGAAGTTTTTCACAAACGGCGTTTCATATAAAAAGTTTTGGGGCGTCACCTGGGGAGGGGGGTGGGTCCCGATGGCCCCTCAGAGTTACATTGATTTATTCACTGAAGCATATCCAGAATTAAATTGATTATTACAAATTGGTAATTATTCATTGTTGGACAAGGTTGCACTTCACAACGAATCTTCTTTGTGGTCCAAAACGGATCGTGGTTGACGTCGCACAGCCAACTGACATGGAAATAAGACATCACTTGAACATGCAGACATTATATGTGCACAAGACCCGGGATTATGTTAACGAAAGAGGCTTGCTGGGTCATTGTAAAGAGTACTGGTAGATATTGGGGCCTCACTGACATCTAATCTCTACCCAATTAACTTATACTGGACCGGAGGCTTTAATTGATTTTTAGAAAACAAAAATGCTTACATCTTCGGCTGCAGCATGCGCTACTATGCTTGCGGAAAAATAAAGCAAATTAAACTTAAATGTACCATAGAGAAGAGGGGGGGGGGAAAGTAAAAATAGTTATAAACTATTTCATGAATTACTGATTTCCCGTGGTTTAATTCCTGAGACGCCGACCATTCTGAGTAATTATACATTTTGTTTATCGTATAAGAAAATTGATACAATTACTCGAAAAAGGGTTGTCATTTTGTCATTGAAATATGTATTATGGAATCAGTTAAAATGACTATATTCTTCGTTAGAGTGTCTTTATTCTGGAGGAAATTAATCGAAAAACCCGACGACCGACATGTTTCCTAAATCAAGAGGAGCTGATTTGTAATAAAACGACCATTTTTAGAATTGCCCCATTTGCCATTACAAATGACTGGGAACGCTAAGAAGAAGGATGATTGTATTGAAAATAACCACAGTTCCCCCTGGTTTGGTGAACGATTTCGAACCAGCAATCAAAAATGACTGAATTGAATGAAGGACCAACAAAATTTTTAAAGTATTTTTTTTTTTTAAATTGCGAAATCCGTTGTAGATAGCGTGGGGAACCCCACTAATTAACAAGAATGATATTTATCTATGCATTCAATGAAAGCAGCGGTCATGCTATGTTGCCACTTTTCAATCGTTTCGGAGATCGTCTGTAAAAACCGCTTCATCATCGAGCCTGCCCTTAGGTCTCACAAGAAACAGAACAAAAAACTTGCCAGATGCGTAGTTATGTCAATCTGTCCAGATGTCGACTTCCTCAACCACTGGCGAGTGCCAATTTGTGTAAACGTTTTTCTATGGAGTGTGAACTGAGCACACTGATGAGATGCGATTTTATTCCGTATTGAAATAAGTATGTTTATAACAATTTGGCACTCGACGACCCTCTCTAAAACCAACAGAATCTGTACCGATTGAACGAAAAAGACAGATTCGACTGGAACATGCGTACGTGCTGGTTTCGGATAGTTATAATAGACAAATCCGACCCAGCCAAAATGATGGTCAGAATTATCCGCCATTACTGGGGGGCACCAACCCAAAACCTACCCAAATCTTTTGTACGTCTGTACTACGCTTGATTAAGTAGAATTCAAAAGATACACTTAATCTGCACATTTGGGGGGATTCAAGCAGGCATGCATCACAGCTATGGCTGCCAGTTGGGTGTTGAAATTGGTGGCAACCCGGATTCGTGATATAGCTAACAAAATCTGAAAGACCTCATGAATGCATGATGTTTTAAACCATGAAGAGGGACACATCGTACTGAAATAGGTATTTTTTTTTGACGTTTAACATTATAAATACACAAAAAAGTTACATTTCAAAACAGTTCATACACAGCGATATACTGCTATACTCTTCACTCTAAAATAATCATAATAAAAAAACACTTCTACATATTTTAACTTCCTCTATGTGGAAGCAATAGAACCGTTAATGTTCCTTTAAGAACCAGAGAACGTCATCCGAAGATACTCAAGAGCGATATAGAAATGATTAAAAATTTTTAAATTTTGAAGACCTTTTTTATAAAGGTTCTAATATAGAACAGATAGCATACTCTGGTTGTCTGGTGTATCTCTTTTTCACCAAATCTGCATGAATTATTAAATTTGACTTGGATGCAGGAATACAAATTTAATTAAATTTAAGAGGAAAATTATGATTGATGACAGGTTCTCTAACAATAAGAAACTGTCAATTTTTACAGTATGGTATAAAAACTTTTAAAATGAAACTGTAAACACTTAACCGCCCATCACATTCAGCAGGTTTCCAAGAAAATTTAGTGTGCTGTATGTAAATTTACCACATTGTTTATTTATATATTAACAGTGTATTGTAAAAATTTAATGTGGGTGGCTGGTAGATTTAGCTGTGTATATTGAAGTATAAAACTTTGTAGCGTTTAAAAGGAGTACTCATGGAAAATTCGCAGTCTGGAGTTGCAAATTATTGGTGGAGCTCAGAGGATAAAAATTAAAGACTGTTTGAGGGCTCAAATGCTGCGTAAGAAAGTTTAAGTAGGGGGGGGGGGGGGGGTGGTAGGCTAACAAGATCAAGCCCCATTGAATGCAATGGGACGTTGACCTTCTGTGCCCCTACATCGGAAACTAAGCATTTAGACAGTCATAAACTTCATATTATGTTTAATCCTATGAACTCCACCAATAATTTGCACCATTTTTATCCAAATCGGAGCAGCAATTTAAAATTTGACCCTTTCCAGCTGGAAAGTTGACCCTTATTATTGATTTTGCTGTTTTTTTAGCCTTATAAACTCTGAAACTTTAGGCTGTACATATTACAAACATACCTTTTCTGAATCATTCTATGTTAGACACAAAATGGTGTGCCTTTTTTTAACATGATTGGATCAATTACAAATTTTGACCCCTGTACAAACTGTTGTTTGGCCCCCTCTCTTAAGACACCACTTGCGGCACTTAGAATCACGTTTCAGGGGTTTCTGTCAGGTCGGTCAACATATTTAATCACCTAAAACCTTTTGTACTTGAGATGTGTACAAATGTGTGCTTGGGGGTAGAGTCCAGGGCTAATGGTGTTGCACAGTGTTACAATAAAGAATATCGGAAACCAGACAATTTGCAGCCAATTCCGTTGACATCTGCCTGCGGACACGCATATCTTCACAAATGATATTCTTTGGATAGGAAGTACTATAGTACGTATAGGTTGGAAAACTCCGACCAGAGCTTTTGATGGTTCATCCCGCGGATTGGAAGTTAGCCAATCACCATGGTGTTCGAGTACGTGGGTTATATCTATCCATTGTTACGTGTGTTACGCTTTATTCCGTTGAGTACATGCACGTGTGAGTTTAGTGGCTCGAATCTCAATGCTCATTGGTCAATTCAACCCCGCATTACAAAAGAACGATCTTCTGTCGGCACGGATTGCGTGGCGCGTATCTGCGGGTGCTCGTATTGTAATCCTAAGTTCGTCGGTTCGAATCCTCCTCCAAGCACAAAATGTTAATTTATAATCCTTATATTTTTAGAGTGCGGCAGAGTGAGCAATTGTAAAAAAACATCAATGTCAGCGATTGAAATATAAAATAGTGAATACCTGCCCTATGAGACAAGTGGAAAAGATGTGGTCCTGGGACACAATTTGCGGACGGAAAAATAAGATCTTGTGTACATGTAATAGCAATCGGACTAAACAAATGACAGGTACAGGTAGCATAGCGAGGGGAATTCAAACTGTCGCGTGATTTTGTTCCCGTGGCCGTAGTTGCTGGGCCAACGAAAGTGTGTGTGTGTGTGTGTGTGTGTATCTTTACAGAGGTATAGATGATGTGACCTATGACGTCACTTGTTGACATTCAGGACGCCCTCTGTTGTTTTCTGGCAGGCAAAATATTACAGTAGTTTCTGTGACAGACCACATAAAATCTGGTTATAAATTACTTGCAGAATCTTTCCTGATCTAAATTGGTCACAAAATGCAGCTGGTAGCATTAGCTTATTATGCTTGATAAGAAAGTTAGTATTATTTAATTCGAAACAAGAGTTACAGCAAAAAACAGAATTTCCCCATACAAAGTATAGGTGCTTTTGCCTGCCAGTTTCTCTCTTACACCAACAGGGGGCGCCATAAACATAAAAAATGTCACATCATCTATACTTGTGTGCCTTTTTTGTGTAAAAATGTATCTTGTGTGTCTTTTTTTCCTTGTGTGTCTAGTCACAGAAGACGATTTTCTAACATGGTTTAGAGGGGGTAGAGGGTGTGTAGATGGCATTTTTAGTGGTTTTACAAAAGCCACATAAGCATGGACACAGAAGTTGTTTGTAATGGCCACACAAATTGAGTTTGTACTTAAAAAAAAGCCACATAAACCAGTGTTGTGAAAGTCACACAAGTAAAAAGAAACACTAGTATACCTCCGTGTGTATGTGCAGGGGGGGTGGGGTAGGACACGATCTGCTCGATTTGGGCATTGGGGATTTCCAAACGGTAATTTGGGGAACTATGGCAGTCTCGGTCCCTGTGACATTAAAAAATCATCTCTTAAACCTTTGTTCAAAAGATCTTAGTAATATCATGATCAATTAAGAAAAAAATATTTGCTACAAAATCCGTCGGGGTAGTGGATTAACCCCGCTGTAAAATAGTGTAATTTCCAATAACGGTCATTTAGATTTAAATATTCGTGACCAGGCCTATTCTTTAGTCAAGTCTGCAGCGGTAACCGTTCGATATGCGTAAGAGCGCCCTCCTACCGTTAAGTCTTTGAAACAGACTAGCACCCGGAAGTTGATGCCGTTTTGAATTTGCTGTTGCTGTTAGCTTGGCATGTCCTACCCCCTGTGTATGTGTGGGTGTGTGTGTGTGTGAGTGTGTGTGTGGGTGTGTATGTGTGAGTGTGTTGTTTTTGTGTGGGTGTGTAGATGGGTGTGTTTGGGTTTGGGTGGGGTGGGTTGGATGTGTAAGCGTAGATGTAACTTACCTCCCAATAAATAAACTACTAGCATAGCTATTACAAACATTTAAAGTTACAAAGATAATTAATGTGAATTAGAAGCCACATACTTCCTTCGTTTTCATTTTATAATATTCTTTTTATCATTGTTTCACAATTATTTCTATCAACAAAAGCCCACTTTTAATGCAACATGTCACATTTAGATTCTTGTTAGTATATACGGAAGCGAAGCAAGTTATCTCCAAACGTAAGGTCGGGGCACCTACCGAAGTTGGTCACTTTAGGTTAAAAAAGATCTCCGTCAGTTCATTTGTACTTTGGTTTGGAAAACCATACGGAAACCGCTATGATATGATTATGATTTCATGGTTGTTTCGATTCAGTGCTATGTTTTACCTGGGAGACAAGAGAAGAAGTTTTATACTTTTAGAAATAAACAACTCTTACTATCGGGCATTTTATATTCTTGCTTTTTATTATTTCTAAAAAAGCGAGTTGAGTTGAAATCTGCCGGAGGCTGCCGATGCGGTTTTCATTTTTATAACGCAAGTCCATCGCTACGCCGACACCTATAACATAAATCACATTCAACTAGCTAAGCGACATTGATTGCATGCGCATCCCTTATGCCTTTTGCAATCATGAATTATTGTATGCATGCAAATGTTAATGGTCACCTTTTGGAATCAGTATAGGTCATCCGAAAAAATCTCCACAAGGTAAACTGTTATATACAATAAATTACATTTCAGCATTTACATTTTTTTCGCCGTGAAATTTAATAATTTGCACTAAATTCGATAAGTGTGCAATTAACTTTTTCACCACAACTTAAAACAAGTTCTCCTTCTATTCTGTTATCAAAACACCGTGCTAGAAGGTAGTCTGCTCATCGTGAAAAAATAAGTCTTTCAGAAAGGCCCTTATTATTTAAGATGTCCATGATTCTCACGTATGGTTATTAACGTTTAATGATGACATTTTAATCATTAATTTTTTTGTCATTTATGTAAATATGTTTTATTGAGCAGTTCGTAAGCCCTCGGGGTTTTTATATTCCATACTGCATTAATGGAAATTATATCACATGTACCATACAAGAATTCCATTTGAATGTAAACTTCATGTTAATATATGAATTGTATATTTGATTTCAATCAAAGGTGGTCGACCTAAATTCAAAATCAGATGAATTGTTCATATACTGGAGCAGACAATCACGCATCGGAACACTCGTTCTTATTTAGTCTGGTTTGTGGTATTAGGTTGTTTAGAATACCGTTGTCTAATTATATCGGGTGCTTGAAGATGTCAATTCTTTGACGTGAAGCCCAAACATCTTCTTACCCCCGTGCGCCACCCTGTCGTCTTCATCCTTCAATATAGGTAGGTTCAAGACGGTTGACGACTGCCCCTATTTTTAATTAAATTGCAAAAGGGATGTGGGACAATGATTTGAATGCGATTAAACAGTGCCAGGTGTGTATTCTTTGTAATTTCGTTCTCTTTCTGTCTCATCCCAAATATAAGATCAAACATATTTGGATAATTTGACAAGAAACAAACAAACACATCTATATCCCTTTTTGATTTATCAATCTTGTTCCTATCATAAGCAAAATATCGAAACCTGGTTACGTCACGGTCCTGTGTGTATCAGTTTCCAATCCGGTCGCTTACGTTGTACAGGTACACTTGTACAAATTTATAAAACTACTTATGCGAAGAATGCATCTAACAATCTTATCAAATAGGTCCCAGGTTGTCACGAAATAAACCCCAGAGCATAAGATGTTTTACATTGCCCTAGGCTTATTCTATGACGTTACAAGTTTATTTGATAAGACTGTCAAATATCTTTCGCAGCTACGTGTATGTGAAATAGGGAATAACTACGGTGGCTGCCGTATGAAATACTTTTACGCACAGTTTCTTCATAAGACCACACCATTATACATGGTGTATCGAAATAAAGGATACCGAAGTTCAATGATAGTTTATATGAAAACTACCGATCAATAGATAACCTATTATAATATATTCATAAGTGCTCTGTTAAAATTTTTTATTAAAACAATGTCGTTTTAACTGGCAGCTGGGAAAACAGTTAGAAAGATTTGTTTACATTTATTTGCAGTTTCGAGTCCCAGCTGAATAGTTGAAACGGTTTTTTTACAGTTTTTTGCACGTGTCAAGTGTCGGATGACAGTTAAAACGACGTTTTTTAAGAACATTTTTAAATGTGCGACCTATATAAATGGCCTTATAACTGATACGCCAACTTCAGGGAAACACGGGGGCGTTTCCAGAAATCGTTGTTTTCTGTTTGTTTTTGTTTGTTGTTTGTTTGTTTTTTGCGTATTCAAAATACTTGGCATGCCAATGTATTAAATCACACCTGAATACGCCGAAACGCCGTCTTTATATATCAAAAAGATGATTTAGTAGTTTCTTTCGTGCACGAAAGAAAATCTAAGCACGCATGCTTAGAACAACGAGCAAGTTCAGAAGTTAGTTGGTTTTATTTCTTTACTACTTGTCCAATAAACTTTCGAAACGTTTTCTCAAGGTATTCGGTAAACGTTTCATATAGAAGTCACCAAGTATGCAAGTGAGGTATTACAATTGATTCTGTCATGCGCTGTATGATGTTGTGGAGTAGCCCTTGACGGAATAAATGGCAATACCTCATTAACATACTTGGGACTTCTATATAAAACGTCTTTCAGGTATTCTACAACCATTCAAGCAAAAATTATGTATTCTTAAAACATCTCCACGTGTTCCTTTCCAGTTTGGACAAATATCAACAATATTTTTGTAATATACCCTTAAAGCAAACGTCCCAGTAGGTTGAAAGGGTTATCGGGGTACATACACATGATACAACGGATAAAACATATTTATATAAACTTACATCAAAGACTCTTTCGTAGATCGAGGAATCCGCCATGTTTGCGGTGAACATGCCGTTCCTACTACAACACTTAAATTATTTAGCCTCTTGCACAGACTATTAAAATGGCGTTCAGCGACCATCTCACGATTCCATTGCACTAAAGACTAATGCGTGGTTGGCAGATAATTTCGGTATTGAGTGAATAATTCCATTACAAAATTAACTATTTCTCGAATAAAGCTTTAACATATATACAATAATACACGTGTATGAGTATATGATGGGAAATTTGCATAATATTTTAAAGAAATATTAAGAGTTGTTTTAACAAATGTATGATTGCATTGACACATTATGACCACCGGGCTACATTATTGTCCGCTTTGTGATTTGTCGCTTTGCAGGCGCGGATCCAGGGAGGGGGCGGAAGGGGCGCGCGCCTCCCCGTAATTCTGCAAATTATTGCAAAATCAGCCCATTTTGAGCTATTTTGGACCAGTTACAGCCTTTCAGCCCCCCTGTAATTTTGACATTTTTCGAATCCTGGATCCGCCATTGCTTTGCCACGTGTTTCTTTACTTTATGTAAGAACAAAATAGATTATTAACTACAGGTGACACGGAAAAACGTCTTCTTTTATTTCTTTTGCTTTTTTTCAGGAATAGTCAGAAAATGCTACAAGAGAATTACTTCTGATCGAACTTTAGTATACTCTTTGAGTGCGATTGGTTCACATAGTAAATTCTTGTGGAGGGAGTTCACTCGCCACGTGATTTCTCTACGCTGGCTTCTAAATCAGGGGTTTTCAATAGTGTTAAAAAGAAAACTGCCGGTACATGTCTACATCCTGTATCGGCACAAATCCGTACTGTTTGCCGGAAGAAAAGCAACATTTCTCCTTTATTCCGATAAAAATTTAAGTGTGTTATTAGGCCAAAACCGTATACGGGCAGCTGTCACTGATCAAACGAGGACAACCATATACCACAGCTGTAAATGCACGTTGATTTAGAATATGAAAATGCTATAATCTTTAGTTTTATTTTCATTAACCCAGTTAGTCATTTTAATTAGCTAAGAAGTAATTTGCACATTGTCAAATGAAATCAACGACCGTAAGCTAAATGGTAAATCATACTCTACTCTTTAAGTCATAGTGAGCCCGAATTATCCATTAATTCCAAGAGTTGAGGTCCGGAAGCCACTATTAGCACGCAAAAGTAATTTACAGATGTGAGCGTGTTGAATAAATAGGTCTAGCGGATTCTGTATATCAAATTTATCGACAGCTTTTGATGCAATGCAAGTTGGTCTTGATGAAGTGTTGAGTTCTCAAGTCTCAGTTCTCAAGTCTCAGTGCTGCATTAAAGTGGCACTTGTTAGGTGAATTTTTAGAATTGTCCGTGTCTGTGTGGTTTCCCCGAACAGTCAACAGTGACTAATTAAAGCAATAATAATGCATATTTTTGAAGATTAAAAAAAATGAGATTTTCGCACAGTTACGTTGGTAACTGGCTAGTAAACTATAACTGTGAATGGTAAAGTTCAAAATTCTCTATTTGTGACAAAAGAATAAATTTTGTAATTATAATAATTAGAATCGGTGATCCCGATACTAATTCAACAGCCGCTGGAAACACTCCAATATTAAATAGGGCCATGTGCGTGTTAATGCTCATCCATTGGTTATTCCGTCGGTTCACGCAAGTTAAGTTATGGTCATTTGCTGTACTGGACGGACAAAAATTAGTGTTTCCAGCGTCACCATTGAATTAGAATCGGGAATCTCCGATTCTGATTACAAAATTCCTTCTTTTTGCGACAAATCAGCATTACCAATCACATGTATAGGCCTATAGAATACTAGAAAATTACTATAACACAGCTGTGCAAAAGCTCTTTTTTAAAGGATGATTTTAAAAATGTGCTTTTATTTGTTTAATACATATCCTGGTTGATTTTAACCGGAAAATCCCTTTATATTCATAGAGAGTAAGGATAATTGCTATTGTTTTGTCCAGTACAAAAATAAAACAACATACGACAAAAATGCATCGCTTAGAACCTAATATTATGGTAGTGACCTAAAAGAAGAAAGTCTAAAACTTTTGCGTATGAAGTTTTACATCCAAGAAACTATGCACTTTTAAGTCCACAACAGATAATTCGAATGGCGTGTCCTTAATAACATATATGGGCATGGACATTGAACATTGAACTAAACAAAATAAATATATGTACAACACTTACCTGAATAGTGGCAGATTGAGGTTGTTGCAATTTCGATGGTAGGTACGGCAAATGAAAAAGAAACAGACAAAAATACGGACTGTTATTGATTTTAATGGTTGGATCTCAAGATCTCAAGATTTTTCAAAATTAATATTTTGGCATGGTTGTAAACCTTTTATATACATTAGCCCTCACCTGAAATGATTAAGCCCAAATCAGTGCTCTTATGAGTAAACAAAACGATTTCATAAAAAAAATGACTCCGGAGTCATTTTATTCAGCGGACGACGGAAATGGCGTTTCACACAAGAAAACACACGCCGGAGGTGATTCCCACGGCATCCGCCCTGTTTAACCGGTCTCTGACCTTTGAGGTTTTATTATAGGCCATGACAGTCATGCAATAGACACATTTATTCATTAAAGTTACGGCAAACTTAAAAGTTAGACTACAAATTACCTATATGTCTCTAGCCTCTTTACCTATTTTGGGTATTATTTTTTATGTGTAAATATATCCGTGTTCTTCAAATAGCCTAGGCTATCATTTGCAGACAAATTGAAGAAATTTAATATTTTGTGAAAATGTGCCAGTGCCCCTTTAAAGGGGCATTTCGTGATCCACAGCCTCGTCCCCCAACTTACCTTAAAAGTTGAGATATTTATATCATCTGAACCGTAAAAGGACAGAAATTACAACACAGTGGCTTATGGGGCAAAGTGAAATATAGCATTTGCTCATAACATCCAAACTAACTGCCAGCATCAACATGTTTTTTTGGATATAACCTTTTCTCGTGCATATCTAGTGAACCTTTAACCAAAAATGAGATGCTAGGATCACGAAATTCACCTTTAATGTGCAGACCATTTAAATCTCAGACACCGCAGTAAACAATTTACAATAACTATCAAAGAAAACTGATCATGATTGCAAAGACACAATAATTAAATAATATAACTAACGCGTGGAGCTGCCATGTGGCTCAATTTAAGCTATGATTATTTTCTTCTTTATCATCTTCGCATTTAAAAAAAAACAGCTCGAAGAAAACCTTGGATTAAAAAATGCGTCTTGTTTACTTAAGGCCGGTGGCTTTTTCAGAGGCTCCCCATTATTAAATGTCTATCCAGCGGTCATTTTACGATATCTATTACGGAGCCACTGCCGAGCGTGATAGAGCTTATGGTGATCTATTCCGTCCACCGTATATTTTACCTCAGCATTTTCACATGATCGCAATGATGCAACAATAACGCAGAATAATGAGAAAGTCCGTGTTTGTAAAAGCAATCAACCCCAGCACGCTTCAAAAACCCAGGGTCGACTTGATAGAGGGGTGTATATGCAGGTGTGTCCTGCCGGCAAATGGAGGTTTTGCCGCGGTGCTGATGCATGCTTCATGGAGGGGACATTTTTGGGAACTATTACAGGTGGAGCATTTGACACAAAAACACCTGCATCCAACTTTGCAGGGGACAGGTGTGTACGACAAGTACATTTGTGAAGGGGACAGTTTTAGCTCAACACAAGCATTAGATTAGAGAACATGCGTTTTTTATGGGGGGGGGGGGGGCTTATGAAAGACAACTCGACCACGGTCTGACTCTGCTGCGTGAATGCGAACAGAAAGGAGAATATCTGTTTACACTGTGATATCACTTCATCACGTTATGCGTTTAACCTTTGGTCTTAATTTTGATCAGTATTTTACTTAACACAAACCTCGGACATGATAGAAACCACCGTTCGTGCCTATAGGTTCACACGGATTAGCGACTGTCCAGACTTGATCAAATATACGCCAACTATATTGAATTATATCATGAACTGGAGTGATGGATTTGCCCAAAGTGAAGGAAAACATTAAATTGCACCTTCTATACTTGGCAAGAAGTCCATTTTCAATATTAGGACACCTTTAGTCATGCATGTCATGTGCATGAGGACCCCTACCTTTGCATTACATAGATGTGTCTTCGTATGTCTGCAACATGCCACCAACCAAACGTGTCTTAAATTGAAATTTCTTTGTCTCTTTAAACATAGAGTATTATGCGTATTGAAGCAGTATGGTTTATTTGGGCTCACTGCCTTATCTTCGGTAGACTATTGTAAAGTACATTGCTTTGAGGGATTAGGGAGAAGATTTGATGTATTAATATAAAAAAAATCCCCCAAGGGTGAACGGAATTTAGTAGGCCTATACGTTAGTAATCATTTAAGATGCTTTAAAAAAATGAGGATATTTGAAGACCCGCACACCCATGACAAAGCATGTTTAAATTAATCTCAATGTATTTTCCATACTTTTTTTTTCAAATATGATCATGGCGATTAATTATTTTGGAATTTGTAAACATTTTAAAACAAATTGAGCTATGTAAATTCTACACTACTTCAGCGGGCAAGGGGTTAAATATTTTCAGATGCTTGTTAATATGTTTTCGGACATACAGAGCAACATGCGTGGCAACAAATTCACAATTTAGGCAAAACAGACAAAATAATCTCTGTTCAGAATGTATTACACTATATATGGTCATGGTCAGAAGAGATTTTACAAACCATGATCACTTTGACGTCACAAAAGATACGTAACCTGAATTGTAATCAGTAAGAAAATAAATTCAGTTTAACCACCAGCAGTGAATTGCAAAGTGATGTTGTAACGCAACATCGAAGTAGCAAATGCAATAACAGACGTACTATAGCGCCTTACGCAAAATGTCCCCAGGCGCTTTATATCGTGAGTAGGATTTGTAAATCCTACTCACGATATAAAGCGCCTGAAGACTGTACTTTAAATTTTTTACAGGATTTATTTGGTTCTTAGACAAAAATAAACATTGGTTGAAAATTTCCACAAAAATACCATATACAGGGCAAATGTTGCTTGGCTAAACCCATCCGATGTGGGGAAACGGTTCACGTGGCCACCTTAGATTTTGCGAAAACTTTGATATCAAAGTGCGTCATGAACGAGACTCGGGAAGCTTGGTCATTACGAAATCAGAAGAAGCTTGAGTAAGTGAAACATACATTTCAGACAGAAAGGACGTAAAGAGTGGTAAATCTCTGAGTACCCCAGGGTACTATCACAGGACCACTTATATATATTAGTAAATGAACTTCCAGCAAATTTAACCAACAAGGCTATTTGCTAACGATTACGTTTTACATGCAACCGTATATACAGAGCCTTTAAACACAACAAGAGGTCTTGATCAAGTTAGAAAGCTTGCAAAATAAGTGCAAAGTGTTCTGCAATAGAGATCAGTAACAAACAGAAACTATCTAATCTGCAGATACAAAATATTTGTGGACAGGAGTTGTAAATAGTATCATCTCATCCGTATTTGGTAATTGAGATCGATTATAAACTCAGCTGAAACCAACACGGGGAAAACATCGCTGGCAAGGCCAACACGGACCTGGGGTGTCAAAGACGAAACTTGCGGTTTTCCTATTTGCAATGTGAAGGAAAGGATTCGAAATAAAATTGCTCGTAGGCCCAATTATAGAATATGCAAGCATGGCTTGGGCCTTAGTAAAATAGACACGTCAACCAACTCACCAACAAAGAAGTAATTCAGCGCAAAACAGTAATAGTTTGTATGGGAGAATGCAGACAACACAAGGGCAAAGTCACAAATATGATAAATGAACTCTGATGAGAACCCATATAAGAAGCCAGCACGAGAAGGAATGCCAGGCAGACAATGATGTTTAAGATAATAAATAACATACACGTGGTAATCAACAACGCACAGCATCTGATACTTGTAGGTGATTCCAGAACCAAGAAAGATAACAGCAGCAGCTGTTATATACGCTGGACTCAATATATACCTAAGTTCAAGAACAATTCAGGAATGGAACTCACTGAGGGACGAATTAGCCGCCACATCAGACATCCTCAAAGAACTTTCTCATAACAGTGTCATAAAAGTCGGCGAGGTGCATCTCTTTGTAATACGACACAAGAAATGACCCATATCTTCCTGATTTGACATAAATGGACAATTCCAAGTATCAAATGCAAATTCGATTTTAATTAAGACACAGCAAATGTTGTCAAGAAATTTAATTTTCAGCCTAAAATCCCCTTCTCCTTATTGCAAACATTACAAATTTGATGGATACGATATGTCTATCAAATGTAACATAAGCAATTAACCTGATGATTTATGACCTACAATTCTAAATATAAGGATTTATTTTCATAGCTATATTTATTTTAGGTCGAATTGAAATCAAGGCAAGTTATTTATTATAGCTAATAATGCAAAAACGGTTGAAGAGCATCCTTCAAAATTGTCAGTGTGCTCCGATTTCGTCGAAAATGGACGCAAATTTTTCATCTGGGCATGTTCAACTAAGAAACCTTCATTGTAACGAGAGCTTTCAAAGCATCCATACATTGTGTCATATGTAGTGATTTCATGTAGATTGGCATTTCTACCTTGTATTTAGTTACATAACTATTTTTAAAGTGAATTTCAAAACAAAAGGTGAATTTGATATGCTTATATATATCAATATAAAACAGAAATTTCACGAAAATAGAAATTTTACGAATTTTGTACCAAAGAAACATTAAACAATCCTTTCAGATGGGGATATATTTGATGGAAAGCTTTGTACCATTACAAAACTATTCAAAGGGTTTTCAAACTGTTTAGGGAACCTGAAATCTCTCGTTGCATTCGCGACACTTTAGCCTTTCCAAGACTAAAGACGGACACACCCTATAGACTCTGTAGACCTTCAAACAGTTTTTTTCTCTCTAGAAATGTACAATGGAGTGCAAAATTAACACGAAATGTTTACTGAGCTTTAATACCTGAGAAGACCAATAATTTACACCATCTTCATAGTTATTGGTTCATTATGGTTCATTAGTGCCTTCCAGGATGACCTTCAACAGTCATCACCTTGTAGTTATTGAACTAATTTCCGTATAAGGCGAACTATACATAATATTAATCCTTGTAATCTGGTAAACACGTTGTCAAATCAGCTAAATATAATTACATTGAAAATTTGTCCCCTGAAACGTTACCATGACGTCTCTTTTTTCATGTTCCGCCCTATCTACCAATGGTGACTTTTGATATGTTATTCTATGACTTTTTCTAAAAACAATATCACAAAGGTTGTTTTACTACAATAATTGGTGGTGTGTCAAGCCTTATTTTTTATCAATTTTACGAGCCCGCACCGACTTTTTCATTCACACAACAACAAATGAAAATTTAACGTAAATGATTCAAGTCTTTCATTAGAAACTATAAACCGATTAGTTAAATATCAATGACAGTCTGTGCACTGCGTACTTTTAGTTTTCAAAACGCTCTAATTTCACATGGCATTGAAAGTTACCGTCAAGGCAAACTGGCAATTTTCACTTAAAATGCCACGAGACTCTTCGAGGTATGCTGCCAATTCTAAGTACCTCGTATAATCGTATGATGTTGAATATTAAGAGGGTACCACTGGAGGCTTTGTCATCAATCGAGTACGGGATGTCTGAAGCAGGAGAGCGGCGCTCTTTAGGAGGAAGTACTGGTGGAACAAAAACTTTCAAGAATTAAATTCAGCCGCGAACGTCTATGATGACAAAACGGGTTAACGTCTTGCCTGGGTATGGGCCTAAGGATTTTCTTATATTTTTGGTTTGGGATTTCCTGTTTATTACAGAATCACAACTTGATCTTTCTGAATATTATCTTAAAAGGAATTTTTCCTTTTCTCTCTTTTCCCTTTGGGGCCTATACTCTCCTCTACATAGACAGAAAACACAGAGAAAATGCTGTAGTAAACGACTTGTCTGCACTGTAAAATCATGTGCTAGCTTTAAGCGTTCTTCTTGTATTCACATTGTAAACACGTTTAAATTCTATACACCAGTGTTTACTTCCTAACTTTGTGTGCTTAATTCCTAAATTTTAGTTATCAAAATTCTAAACATGCTTAGTTTTGAAACATGCAGAAACAAGGTGTTTACGAATATCACGCAAACTTACTACAAAAAGTATTAAATTCCTAAACAACCGTTTATGAAAATTCTAAACATGCTTAGTTTTGAAACATGCAGAAACAAGGTGTTTACGAATATCACGCAAACTTACTACAAAAAGTATTAAATTCCTAAACAACCGTTTTTGCAGTGTAATAACGCTATGTTTTCATTAACTTCTAGCCTCGGCCTTTGGACTCAATCCCTATTTAAAACGGTTGGTATATCGGTTTTGCGCCATCAACGACAGAAAAGGGCCCATTACGAATAATGTCTATACACTATGTCCTACCAAACCCACATTTGGCTGGGGTCTACAGTGCATTTTGCCTTCAATTATTTTTAAATGTTTGAGAATAGCAAGTTACGCAGCATCGATTACCTTTTGAATGAACCGATTCTCAATGTGCCTTTTCTATCATCCATAATTTTTAAAAATACATTTCGTAAGTAAAATGTGTAGATTTTAAAATTTCTACACCTATAAACAATTGCACTACGTTATTTGGAAGTGAAACTAGAGCTTCACAACATTATCTTAAACACTTTAGCGATAGTTCCCGAATGCTGATGTTTGCCCGCTACCTCAGAGTTGATTTCCCGTTGGTGAAGGTCATTCAATATTCAGTTCAAAGGACTAATTTAAAAGTTTCTGAAGTTGATTCCTCAAAATTAGTCGTCCACACAGTAATGTTGAAATCTGGCTAGAGACTTCGACAACATACAGCGACCACGATGAATAGCTTGATTGGAAGTCTTCCACTAATCCTATTAATGAACAGGGCATAACCATTGCTTTGTGCCATGCTCTGTTGCTCGGGTCTACTTACATACCGACTCGGAAAACTGATATAATTATGTAGGTTTGCCCTAAACATGCCTTCATCCATACCATCTCAAGCCAAGCACAACATTGGAACATGAGATAAACAATCTTGTTCAAATTAACATGAAAGCTTTGCCATTATCAGAAACGCCTCACGGGACACACCTTCTCTTCGACCTGTCTGTATCATAGAGCACAGTAGACCAGGTTAGACTGAGAAATGCGATAGCTGCGGCACCCTGGGACAATCCTCCGACAAAAAAGACCATCTTAGGCTTTTATCAGTCACCATTATGGTCAACTGCAAATTCATTACTTTCGTCTTTTGATTGGGCACGAAACTCTATAAGGACACTACGATAATGCCTTTCAAAGTGTCTATCATTATGCTCCCCGTCGTGTTCTTAAATGGCAGAGATCGCAAGTCTGCACATTTACATAGAGTCGACGACTCCCTCAACAAAAAGCAAACAAACAAACAAGCAAACAAAATAGTATACAAAGACCGCCCACTTGGAAGTTAGCACACCACTGTAATTACAGCCAGAATAGTCTATACTTTTATAAGAGTAAGGTGCTTTTATACTTCTTACTTATTTGTATTGTTCTCTAATAATAATAATAATAATAATAAATATGGCACTCTGCAAAACAAAGCAGCTTACAACAAATACTTAAAAATACAAAACTAATATACAAAATGGAATACAGCATAATATAGATTACTAATAAATCCAAAATTAAGAATATTTAAAACATCAGGAAATAAGTATATATTTTAAAGAGCTGCTTAAAGACACTGGTAGAGGGTTTCTCTCTGATGTTAACGGAAAGCTTGTTCCAGAGGCTGGGACCAATGACGTTCAATGATCTGTCTCCAAATCCACGCTTGGTACGAGGTATAACAAGTCCCGTGGCATCAGAAGAGGACGACATAAATTATGAATGTGGTAATTTACACTTTTAGAGATAGCACCAATTCGATTGGACATACTCATGGTGGACTCAAACATAACCCCCAAGGTTCTTTACACACACAGATGCAAGAACAGATATGTCACCAAGGTCTAACTGTATTGAAGGCAGAATTTTTAAACACAGGGTGCGGCAAAGACAATAAATTCTGTATTTTCTTGCTTCATGTTTGGAGATAATACAGCTTGAGAACGCTCATAAGCACCTGAAATCTTTGGATCAAACTCACAGAAAAGCTGAGTACCATCAGCATAAGAGTGAAGATTAACATTATTATTAACACCATTACTAATAATATCACAGACTGGATAGGTATACATTATGAAACTTTGTTGCCCTACAATGGAGCCATGAGGAACAGAATAGTTGAAAATATGTTGCTTGGACATTCATTGTTAACCATCAGGCAAAAGTAGTGTTTCAAGCCTTTTGGTCAAGATAGCAAGGCCAATGACATCAAATGGCAAAAAAAAACAACAAACAAACAAAAACAAATGTCACCATGTTCATTATTTCAAAGGGGATGGTAGATGACAACTGGATCATTCTCGGCAAACCATATTTCATTTATAAACATGACATCGTGCTCAATGACATGGTGCAATAATGTTGGATATGGAACGAGCATTCCAGGTGTGGACCTTCAGATTAGCAAAATGTTTGTTTTAAGAACCCCAATCAAATTAATAACATTGTTATCATGGTTATAGTTTGATCTAAGGTGACGAAATTGTCGGCCTTTGCTGTACTATCCGACTCATATTTGTAGACGAGGTAGTTGAATTAAGAGAACCTTAATGGTTTGATGTTGGGATAGCAATTAAGTTGGGAAAAATTAATAGTGCGGACTACATTAGAGATTCCCCAGCGATTGGTAATTAAATTTGGAGTTCTGCGTTTTAAGTGTATACCACCCTGAAAAGCTTCCCTTAAACTACAAATTAATTTCATAATACCTCGAACACAACCTTATACAACGGCAAATATAAATATACAATGATTGCTGATAAAAGTAGAAGGACCAGAGTGTACAACAGCTCGAGCTTGGCGTACACATGCCGGTCAGCTGGTCTTCAAAAAGACCGACTAATTGGAAAATGACTGACCACTAGTCACATGCAATTACAATAACTAAATAAATGTGATTTTAATAATTATCTTAAAATAGCAAATTGATTTGCAAATCGAGCGTTAAGCGGTAGAAAGCACTCAGGAAATGTCGGAACGGGGCTACTATCATGGCTATAGGGATGGAAAACAAGTTTGAAAGCACTCAAAGATATGGAAAAGTGATGAAAAATAACCCATAGACCTCTTAATCCATATACCCCATTGACCCCAAAGACCCCATAGACCTCTAAATGACAATGATAAATACAAAAATAATGACCATTTCATTTTAAGATTTAGAATTTAATCACACATTAGAATTCAAATATATTCAATACAAAATGCAAGTTGTTATGCTGGAATATAACTCAAATGGTAACAAGCTCGCAGACAAAAAAAAATCACAAAAAAGTCTATGAATGCATTCTACAAACATTTACAGGTACAATAACTTGTTTAACTCGCGAATAAATTGCATAATGATTTAACACACCTGAACATGCTGAAAGACAATGTCAATTAGAGTCTACTACATCCGATATCTGAATTACTTTTTATTAAAACAAATTGTGAGAATGCCATTTCCAACTTATATGTGTTGTTCTTTGTTTTCTATTCTTTGTATGTTGTCTAGACCTACAAAGTTTCCTTATATTTGTTTGTTTGTTTGTTTGTGTGTGTTTTGTCTTTGTCTTTTTGCGGTACGAAAATAAACCACGGTATTTCATTTGTCATGAATTACAGCATCCTATACCGTAGAGCCCCACTCTCTGTCTGTGTATTGTATTTTCTATCGTGTACTTCACGCATCATTGGTTTCAGCACA
This sequence comes from Ophioderma brevispina, assembly GCA_023653785.1. Classification (NCBI taxonomy): domain Eukaryota; kingdom Metazoa; phylum Echinodermata; class Ophiuroidea; order Amphilepidida; family Ophiodermatidae; genus Ophioderma; species Ophioderma brevispina. The sequence goes on from JAMKCH010004134.1 coordinate 23,290, forward strand.
ATACCCAATAGCCTCGTCTACAAGGTCACGGTTTATTCCGTATTTGTCAGCATGCAAGCTAGGGCACTCAGTCATGAGGGACTCTTAGTTCTTTACACTGGCAACACATACTGATCGTGTAATGTCACTTCAGAGAAGTGCTATTTTATAAATGATTAGGGTAGGGTAGAGTAGGAGGAGGGAGTGGGCAGAGAAAGACATACATATTTGTAGATGTACGGCCTGTACATATCTTTCCAATGCCTCTGCTTGTCCAGTCACATTTTTTCGCATGTACACTTGACCAATATTGTTTTCGTATTCTGACCCCTTAAGTTACTCCTTCGAATTGTCTTTTTATTACGATTTTAATTTCTATCTATATTTGAATATGGATTCTACGTATTTTGTGGATTTCCTCATGCTATTTGTAAATATTTTTATTAACATCTCTAAAATCAGTACCTTATGCAACATTCAATTTTACTATATTTTGTGCCATTGATCATTCAGTTATGAATAAATGTTGTTGATTGATAATGAGATTGTTTTAAAGATCATTGGTCACACTTTCAGATTTTTTGAGCCTATAGACAGATTGTTTAATTTAAAGGCAATAACATACACATACGTGGGGAAGCATACCAACATGAGAGCCTACACGCGCAAATGGAATCCGGAACACTAAGAACATGCTATAAATATGTCTTGTTGCTCTCAGACGTGGTGGTAAGAGATATCTTCATCCAATTATCACGACGACCTACGTGATTATTACAAAATTTATTTCCACATTAATCTATTTGTTTTGAAGTTATACATCTTGTTTACAAAATGATCTTTCGAATAATAACACGCCTCAACATGCGCATTACAACTTTACGTATGTGACACATTTTGAAAATGTAACCAAATCGAGAGCGGGAATTCGATAGCAGAACGTTACTTAAAAACTAATAAAGAGATAAGTAAATCGGCCTAGTGTAAACGCACGTAACTGAGACACATACGGCGCAATATGTGTCACCTTGCTCTAAGACATAAATGTAACAGATACCTTTATCCAATTATGTCACAACGACTGTATGTGGTTATTATATATGATTTATTTTGCACATTGAGTGTTATTTGTTTTATGGTATATATTTTGAGTACGAAATGGTCTTTCAAATGGCATGACCTAAGTATGAACTATAAGCGCTTGACGTATATGGCAAACTGAACTCGGCTCTGGAAATGTAGTGTTATGAAAAAGGGTAAGCCAAATAAAAAAGAGAAAACAAACCAGCCTGATGTTAACACTTAAGTGATTAGGTCTTCTGCACTCCCGTTGGTGCATAAGAGAGGTACAAGTGGACCCCCTCTGAAAACCACTTTGCCAAAACTCTGGTCATGGATGGGATACATCAACACGACCACATAACAGGAACAAATAAAAATCGGTAATACAGATTCAAAATGGTGGTCCAAAACTCGACTTTATGACGCGCACCAAATTCTCCTGCCAAAAAAATAAAACAAAACAAAACCTTTTTTCCATAGGGCCAGCAATAACTATAAGCCCCACGGGGTTGTCCATTACTGGTCCTAGCATATCATATCGCTCATCTATTTCATCTTAAAAAAATCAGTTTTCAATTGTAACTTTCTTTTGTACTATTATATTATGTACAGTTACATACTTTTTGTTATATATGATATGTTATGCTAAATAAAATGAACTTGAACTTGAACTTGAACTTGAACTTAAAAGTTGGCTCATAATAGTAGGACATGACATTACATTGCTGAAATAAAAATTCGAGAAAAAAAATACTCCGATAGGATTTAATGGGCAAAACAATTTTGGATAGCGCCACCAAAATGCTCATTAATGCTAATTAGTATAAAAACGCTTTGACCAAAAAAAAAAAAAAAAAAAAAAACTTTACGTATGTGACACATTTTGAAAATGTAACCAAATCGAGAGCGGGAATTCGATAGCAGAACGTTACTTAAAAACTAATAAAGAGATAAGTAAATCGGCCTAGTGTAAACGCACGTAACTGAGACACATACGGCGCAATATGTGTCACCTTGCTCTAAGACATAAATGTAACAGATACCTTTATCCAATTATGTCACAACGACTGTATGTGGTTATTATATATGATTTATTTTGCACATTGAGTGTTATTTGTTTTATGGTATATATTTTGAGTACGAAATGGTCTTTCAAATGGCATGACCTAAGTATGAACTATAAGCGCTTGACGTATATGGCAAACTGAACTCGGCTCTGGAAATGTAGTGTTATGAAAAAGGGTAAGCCAAATAAAAAAGAGAAAACAAACCAGCCTGATGTTAACACTTAAGTGATTAGGTCTTCTGCACTCCCGTTGGTGCATAAGAGAGGTACAAGTGGACCCCCTCTGAAAACCACTTTGCCAAAACTCTGGTCATGGATGGGATACATCAACACGACCACATAACAGGAACAAATAAAAATCGGTAATACAGATTCAAAATGGTGGTCCAAAACTCGACTTTATGACGCGCACCAAATTCTCCTGCCAAAAAAATAAAACAAAACAAAACCTTTTTTCAATAAAATTTTTTTTTTAATTTATTGTTACATTTTCTTCAAGTTTGCTGAAATAAAAATTCGAGAAAAAAAATACTCCGATAGGATTTAATGGGCAAAACAGATTTTGGATAGCGCCACCAAAATGCTCATTAATGCTAATTAGTATAAAAACGCTTTGACCAGTTTTACACTAAAACTGTGTGCAACTGATATTTAAGCAATTACATAAAATCTTGGGCAAAAATAATTAAGCGTTAAAACATGGTGCGCGAAAAACGAAATCACGGGTCCAAATGGATCTCCCTTATGCACTTAAATTGTTAATAAATAATACGAATAGCGCAATAATTGAACTGTTTGATCGTTTCAAATCCAGTCTGAGACAAGATATTTGTAAACATTACCTATTTGTAAACGTTATACCTGTTACTGAATTCCAGAACTATTCAAATTGTGCAGGTGGCATATACAGGGTAAGTAAAAAATAAACTTGACCCTGATTGTGTCCGCCATTTTGAATTTATAAATCAAATCAATAACAAACGTGATATCATCGGAAAGCCTATTTCATTATCTTAAGTTTGCTGCAAAGATAATTCCAACCGGATAAGGATAAGCCGAGCTACAGTCTTTTGAATCAAGTAGTCAGTTTTCCCCTATCCACGGATTCCCATTTGAATGCACGGCGGCAAACTAAGCAAATGACTGCCCAAAATAATGTTAAGGGTATGACTATGTTTATGTCAATAAAGAGGTAGCTTAATGGTGTAAAAGCCAGTGATAATGGTAAGTTTTATTTGAAACACTTTTTTCAAGATGTGGCATATTTTGGTCTACAAATATATGACAATACTTGAAACCTCAAAAGGTTGTCACCGATGTCTGTTTCTTCATATGGTATGATTCATTCAACTCCTCCAGAAACTGATACATGTATCAAGTTAATTTATTTTTCAAATGATTTTAATGAGTGATGAGGATGTAGAAACGTTAAGAGGGCATCGATGGTAAATTGTGACTGAATTTTGTGGGATTAAATAGCGTCACATTTTATTCTGCAGTCAATAAATAGTCCGATTTTTCTTCTGGACACTGATTTGCTTCGCTGAACGTCGTTCATTTTAATGTGAATCCGTGGACAGAGCGCAAAACAGACTACTTGATTCAAACGACTGTAGCTCGGTCTATACCTAACCGATGTGAATTATCTTTACAGCAAATTAAAGATAATGAACTAAACTTTTAGATGATACCACATACGTTAGATATATGTTGCTTAAAAAATTGCGAAAGGGAAAATGTAATGAAAATCATCTTTCTTTCTTTCCTTCCATCTTTTTTCCTTCCTTCTTTCTTTCACACTAAGACAAAGTATTGACTATACATCTTGGAATATAACGCACGTATAAGGAAACGACAATGTTGGCTAGCAGCGACAATACCAATATACGCGACAAAGATCCTGCGAAAACAAGTTTGTATTGTCATTGTGTGGTCGTTTTTATTGGCTTTTGATGGTATATACAGTTTTATTGAGTCATATTATTTACATCTATTTGAAAGTAACCCTTCACTCGGTATATACATTTATTTTGTTTCTCAAAATGGCACACAGGTTGAGTCTCAACATCAGTATGTTGTTATTGTGCAACTCTGACATCCTGTGAAAGGCAATTGCCTCAATACTTTATTACACTGCGTGACATATGATTTCAGTGCCTCAGGTTGATTTCTATGTTAAATATATATATATAAAGAGTAGAGAAATGCTGCGCATTGTGATTACGTTATTCGAGTTATTTTAAGTCAGGCAAAATTGGTTTATCTGATATTAACAAACGAGATCAATATCGTTCTATTTTGAAAAATCAAGAGCAAATTTCCAATTTTATATTGATAAAATACACTAAAACCTGTACCTTTTGCAATTATGTTCAAACACGAAGAATGCGTTAACATTTTTGAGAGCTAGAGCGGCGCGTGATTCATTTCATTGATAAAGTAAATGTGATGTTCCGTGCAATACTAGGCCTACTTAAGGATTCTCATTTTAGAAAATTGGAGCAAAATCACTGTGTCCTGGTTTTTTAATAAGCGTTGTATGTTTTTATGTGTACCTAAATAGCTACCCCTATGTTCATTATAGGTTTGTCGCGAATAAGGACCCTCGAGGGAGTCATTATACACGGCGCTAAGTGTTGTTATTAAGTGTTGTTATTAAATCTTGGTAGAGGTGTCTGGCCCGTGGCATTTTGGTCAGATAAATATCAATATCGTACTTCATCAAATTTCCTTCAGTCTTTCTATTTGTATGGATTATCTTTGGAGACAACTTTACAAAATGGCTTCATTTGCTTTTTTTGCGACTACAGAGGGCGATATTAACCGATCCCACAATGCATTGCTCCCGGTAACACTCTACGGTGCAGAGGTTAAAGTGACATTCAGAGTATCGGTGGGTATCATAGCTTGTTCTGCTTTGACCGTGGTTCTACAAAAGACCACAAAGCAAAACTATGTTGAAAAATCCAAATGATTACAACATTCCGTTTTGATGAGTGGTTCAAGATAGCTCAATCAGGTAAGCGCTCGACTCCGGTGTATGCTCATCCATGCGTATAGGCGTGCGTTCGAGCCCTGTGAGATTCAGCTATCTTGTAATTTCCCTGGACAAGAAATTAACCGCTTAGTTGTCTCGATTTACCCATGCGATATTTGGGAAGCTGATCCCGGCTGCGATGGTTATCTCGATGTATGTTTGCTGATAAGGGAAAGCGCTGATCCCGATCTGCTGCATCCCTTGAAATGATGCTAAATGGTTTATTGTATGGTTGGGCCACAGTGATCAGCGACCATTTGTGAAAGCGCTTAGAGGCCAATAGCATAAGGCGCTATATAAATCTCTGCTATTATTATTATTATTAACCGGGTTCAACAGTGGTAGGAATTCATTGAAAAAATTGATCAAATTTGCCCAACAAAAATGGCGCCACTTGTCAAACACTACCTGAGCACTAGAATAGTTTGCACAGTTTCTGATTGGTCAATTACGTAACATATGCATTTGAGCAGTCACTTACATCTGGTCTTTTAATTTTTTTTAAATCAATTCTCTTCAGCATCACCACTAGTCTCACGATATTTTGCATTGGCTCAATAAATGACACGCCCTTCTTTTGCATCCAATCTGCCAGTAAGCGATGCTCTACTATCGCAACTATTGGTCGATATAAGGTCCATTAAAACACAAACCAATGAGTGTTCTTCCGATTTCCAACTGGTATACTGATTGACATTGCTGGTAAAGCATATTCATAGAGTCCAGGTCGATTTTTTTTTAATTGGACACACCTCAGCATAGACTGTCTTCTATACTCAAGACTAAACGTGAAGCTATATATCCCTAACACCCTTTTCGGAAAAAAAATGACTATCACCCTGACGATCACTGGAAAATAGGAAGGTAGCGTTATTTTTCTTATGAGATATAGGGGCAATTTCCCACTAAAAACAATGCAGGGGTCTGCTCCGTGGTTTCTGTAAAGTGCAATAAAATGTAGTTAACGGACGTTAGGATATCATGTTTTAGATACATCTTTGTCTAGTTACGGTACATGAGATGACTCTTCTATCTACATGTAATGTCCGTGCACATCTTTTGCTCCTGCACATTTGAAAATAAAATATTTGTCCAAGCAGATTCTGACACCGGTTTAAAATCACATATTTGTATGTCTTAAGAAGAAATATAGAAAAAGAAAGTTGTCTCCGCGCTGTAGAGCCACCGTTGCCTTAAATATCCCAATGCTAATGCTAGTTAAGTCTACCATGTTTTCACTTCGCTTCCCAGTAGCTCGGTTGGTTTCTGAGCTACCATGCTCTAAACATCACAATCTGTTCTAGCGCCCCCAAGTGACATTAAAATCACACCGAAAAATAAATTGAAGGCGATGGAATTACGCCGCTAGTATAGTAAATATTCAAAAGGACGCTATACCCTATTGTTTGCATAAAATCTTCATTGCTCCATGGTGGAAATACCAAGAGAATAATAGTCAACCTGTACAATTTTAATATTTTTGGAATACAGAGGCATGTACGTGCATTGTACTTCTGTCAAATGAGGTTTCTTAATTGCCCTAAGGTATGGATCCTTATTGCATAGATTCCATTACCAAATAAATAAAACATAAAGTCAATTTGAAAATTGTTGATGGTGGTGTTGGTTTAAGATCCGTCAGTGTAAAAACAATAATCTATGGTAAAGGTTCGTGTTAAAACAATCAATTTTGTTTAAGTACTCCCAAATGATATAAAAATAACATCAACATTTGCAAGCTTCTAAAAACCTAATGATGCCCCTTACTATTATGTACATCGTTGGTGTACTTTTATCATGTTTTTATTAGGGGTTGCCATTATTATTATTATTATTATTATATATTATTATTACCACCATTTGTATTCTTTGCTAATAATGCCGCCGCTGCTGCTGTTGCTGATGTTATGTTGCCGTGGTTGCTAAAGTTGTTGTATACTTATTCTGCAACTAGCGCCCAGTCCAGCAGCGATGATAATAGATACGTATAAGGTGATTTTTTTCCCATTGCACCATTTACTTTTTTTAAATGTGTACATTTACACGTCTTTCATGAATATTTAGGAAGATATAGCATCAAACATTTTCCCGGAAAGACCAATGACAAACTTAAAATGGTTTCATCCAGCATGAAGAATCTCCTGCACGAGGCACCATGACGGTGCTAGAAAAGAAACAAAACTTGCACGGACATTTCTTGGTCTTTGAAGAACTATTTAACACTTAGTATAAGGGAGGGGAGGGGTTCCTAGGGTTTTTTTTTTCAGCCGGCGTTTTTTAACGCTGCAATATATTCGGTTTATATTTTTTGTATTTGTCTAACTTTTAGTTACGCTTGCATTGGTGTAAAAAAATCAAATCCATCGCGTCGTTTTTGCGTTAATTAACATGGGTCCCTAGGAGCCCCCTTATGCACTAACGGAAGTGCCAATGACAAAAATGAAAAATACTGATAGAGTTACTGTGATTCTAATTTTTATAATGCATACACCAAGTGACATAAACAAAGTAAACAATTAATCCAAAAATTCTTGCAAAGTATAGTAGGACATTGTTGCCATAATATTTTATACACATCCTATAGCGGTTTACTGTAGAAACATACAAGTAATCCTAAAAATATAAAAAGGCATGATGCATTTATGTTTGTGCTTAATATAGTAAATTTATAGTTCATTCACCAATTAAAGCAATCAGCACAAGTCTAAATGAATCAATGCCGTAGAAAATACGGAAACGAATTAGTGCCGTTTTCGCACATTTTGACGTAAAAATTAAAATGAATGTTCTGCCCCTAGTTTTCTTACTGAACAAATTTTTAAAGTTTTTATTTCTTTATTGTTGATGTCTTTGAAGCCTTCTAAAATCTGGTGGATTTCATCTTCCTTTAGGAAAGTGCTTATATAAGGGGGGGGGGGTCTCTAAGACCCCCCATGCAATTACGGAAGTGCAAACCCTTTATGCAGTTAAGTGTTAAATAAGATATAATTTTCTCGAATAAAGTTTAACAGCTATAGTGTTGGGGCCCTTACCAACGATTGGGTCAGAAGTGATCTTTTCGGCATACGTTAACGTGTTCTTTTGACAGTACTTTATCCGATTGTGTGGTGTTCCACAGGGATCCGTCCTAGATCTATTTTGTTTGTGTTAAATTGTATTGCATTAATACCTGTCCACTTTGTTCTCAAATGCCCCACTTTATTGTATTTGCCAATATCCTTTCTACATATCTCGATCATAAATCAATCAATAATGACATAATATGGCATCATCCGTAAGGTCCGGCCATTTCGCCTTCAAGATTCACCTAAACGCTTTACCGAGTGATTTATATAGCCACTTGGCATTTCATATTCATCTTCTGCTGCTATATATGATGGCGTGATCCCAAATATTCTAACCTTGATTCTCTCTTTTTTCTTCAATTAAAGGTTATCCGAACATGTACCAATTCCAAGTGGCGAGCTCACACGAAACCACCGTTTTCATCCTTTACTACTTTTGGAAGTATGATAATCATAATATGCTCCAACTCGCAACCTTGACAATCAATTCTGTCATGAACTTCACTCTGTGTATCTCCTGGGTGGTGACTTGTTTAATATGGATACACTCTCTCATCAGTATAGTTCAGTTCAGTAATTTCACGGGAGGTCAATAGGTTAACTTGGCCAGATTTGGCTCCAGAACAACCCGAGCATGCAGGGAATACAAAAGAATCACCTGCAGAATATTTGACATTTTCAGGTGAACCAGGTACATGTATTGTATTTTTCGCATGCTTGAATGATCTGGAGGGCAAAAAAAAGTCCATTCAACACAATTTACCTTCCGGGAAAGGGCCCTATAACACTGGGCAAAGAATAGTTTCATCACTATACAACTAACACAGGTCTTTGCTAGTAACACTTTGAAATCTCAAGGACCCTTGATTTGAAATCAGCTTTCCACCCACTTAAACATTCTACCCCCTCCACACTTTCAAGTCCAGCACATCCAGCACATCTACGGCTCTGCTGTTTACTTTTGATTTCCTTTGCCCCTCTTACATATCTCTTATATCACATTTCCTTCTACCTTTTTATCGTCTTCCTTTCTTACTGAAGTCTTCCTCCCTCTCCATTTCTCTCGAAGTAGTCGGATGTACTTGTCGGTGACTGTATTTGTTTTGTTTTCTGCTCTGTTTTGTAATGTTTATACTACTTGACTTATTCTCGCATTATTGAAAATGCAGCATTCTGATTAGTCAGTTTACTTCCCATTATTCTGCCATAATGGGTCAAGAATGCATTTTCTTATTAAATATAATGTATCCTCGGCCGGGAAACTTTCAAATAATGGGCTCGGCCACGCCTCGCCCATTATTTTACTTTTTCCGACCTCGGACACATTATTCGCCCATAATCGATACTGCATCACCCTTTATTTCTTAAATAAAATGCAAGCATTTATATAGCGCTTTAAATTTATTCTGCTGTCACTAGGATAAATAAAATGTTCACATATTGGTAATTCGGCAGCCAATTATACTAACGGCGCACAGCATGACTGCCCCTAACAGCTGCCCATTACACCTGGGATGAAGTGAGACAAGCAGATAAAGTGTCTTGCCCAGGGACACAACACGTTGGCCACGACGGGACTCGAACTTACAATGTAAACGGTCTAACGATCATGAGTCCTGCGCTTTCCACTGGACCACACGTGCTCTCATAATATTTTCTATAATTAATATTATCTGCAGTTTTGTGACGAAACTTTGTGGATTGTGGGGAGGGGCAAGAAGTTATTGATCTAATTAGAATTTGTGAGTAAAAGGTGTTAATTAAACAACTAGTTTGCATAATTATGCAAAATAGAAAATTAATTTTGGTTCATTGTAGATGCTGTAAGACTGAGACCGCCACCATACGAAAACTAATAGCTAAGGCTTTCATGCATCGTTACTACATATTTAATAAGTTCATTGCATAATTATGCAAAAATTGACAATGTATTTTTATTATTATTGTACATGGTATTTGGAAGGGACCGCCATATGGAAGCTCATAGCTAAAGACTTTCATACACATATGTTGCTCGCTGGTGACATTGTATATTTAATAAATTACTATCCATATTTTACGCTAAAAATATAACATGCATTATAAGGTTTAAAGTAGATAGTATGAAGATGGGACCTGAACCATATCCCTAACGTCCTTTAAACCTTCAAAACCCACCTGACAAAAAATTACGGATCGGATCCCTGCCTTGAAATAGTGGGAAATAACATTATAAATTAACACCTTATTTTCCATGTTTATTGCAGATGCTATGAGAATACGACTTGTCCATGGGTATTTCCTAATTGAATGATAAGTACACATAAATTGTTTTGTCAACCGGGCTTTTCAAATCTGAAATCATAGCATGCAGTTGTGCTAAATACCAGTTTTCTGTCTTGTGTCGGGGGGGGGGGGATAGGACACGATCTGCTCGATTTGGGCATTGCCTAAAAACGATGCTCCGTGGACAAGTCTGTTTTGCTGACTTATTGTTCAGTGGACCATTATCTTGAGAACCACTCAACCAAAATGAAGATTTTTCAGGCAAGATGCTCAATTACCCATTCTTTATGATAAAATTAAATCCACAGATATCAAACTAAACAAAAGTGGAAAAATATCACTTTCATTTGGGTAAAGTTTTTATTGGGTCACCCTGTATTTAATTAAATGAAATGAATTAGAATTTTTCTTTTAAATCGATGAAATAACTATGTTCGACACCTTCTTGCAACTATTTAATCTTTGTCTGTCTTTGTTTTCACCGCAGCTTATGGTTAGTTTACACAGTCTTTGGAATATTACTTTTTCATACTGAGATAATAGCCTTTGTAAAACATACCTAGAGTATACTATTACCCCGTAGGTTGAAAAAAGAGTTAAAAGTTGTGAGGGTTTTTTCATATTACATAGCTAATTTGGTCTTTGTAAATACAAAAACTACCTGCACAAATTTGCAAATTCTTCCCCCGAGTTTCTCCCTTCACACTATAGTGGAGTCCACTTTCTACAGAATAGGGAATGTCGTAACCCGCGGGGCATGTAAACCGTTATATTATCACTTTTACGCTTACACCCTCTATGCTCAGTATAGGCGCGTATATCGGATAAGTAAATCAGTAAATAACACGCACTGTTTACTGTTTTTATCAGCTAAGACAAACATTTACAATAATTGTAAGTCCCTATATGACGTCATTATATGTTATAACTAACATTTAGCTGTATGTCAACGACGTTATTTGATACACAAGATATGGCTTAATAAATGTCATTGCTGAAATTGATTGCAAAGTTTTGATTCCGTTTTATATGAATATAGGGTTGAATCGATCCATTTTCGTGCACACATCGTTAATTAACCAAATAGTATATGCGGGCATTATATACACCAGTAAAACGCTAAAAACGCTAACATTAATTAATAACATGCGTGGCCGGTATTAAACTCCTCCTGGCAAATTGCCATTAACTTAAAGCCACAGTATTTGTTAACTAGACCCATCTTTTATTTTTCCAATTAAAAGTACGAACCCATTTAGGACTCATAAAACACGACAGGTGTTTGACATATCATATCTCACTTACTGCAAACAGGCGAAGGGATATTATTCGCTGTTATTAAATTTTACAAAGCACATTTTATTACATAATTATATGTTCCGATCATAATTAAATTTTTGTGATGTGGCGAATGGCAAACAAAAGCAAAACAAACATGTATACTCAAATTTTTAACCAAACACATTGTCCCATTTCGGATTGACCCGGATTTAATTTGTGAATTCATCCTTCCAACCATGGTAGATTCTAAAACAATAAACAACAAATAATAATAATAATATAATGCAATGACAAATATAGATTACTAACATATCCAAAACTAACAATATTGTAAATATCAGGAAATAAGTATGTTTTCAGGAGCCGCTTAAAGACACTTCTTCTTATCGTGTCCAAACACAGTGATTCTCAAATATGATCCAACCAGAGATAGGTACAAAGTCTGGCTGCTTCACTGAATTCCGCAAGGTTCTTGTTTGTGCATTGTTGCTCCAACAGTGAGCAGACCAAGAGATGTTCCATAGTCTGCGGTGCTGTTCCACAACCACAGCTAGTGTCTTGATCTGCTTGCAGGTATCCCCACTTCTGCAAGGAAACTTTAGATCGGCCAGTTCTGGTACTCAATCTGTTGAGGCATGGCCATTCAGCCCATGAGGAGTCAGCTCCAGGTGGAAGATGCTCACTGAAGACACTGGTGGAGGGTGTTAACGGGAAGCTTGTTCCAGAACCTGGGACCAATGACGCTGAATGAGCTGTCATCAAATCTACAGTCTTGGTACGAGGCATAACAAGTCGCGCAGACCGTAGCATTCGCCTATTTAGTGCCTATTTAGTGCAATTTACACTTTTTCCAGATACCAACAATCGGATTGGACATACGCATGGTGGAATCAATCCTAACCCTAATGTTCTATACACACTCAGATGCAAGCCTTAGGCGTGGCAAAGACAATAACCTTTTTTCTTGAATCACCTGCAACTTGTTTTTGGACATCCAAGTGTCAGATATACAGCTTGAAAATTTTCGAATATTACGCTCACAATCGCCTGGAATTTTTGATCAAAAAGTTCAGTATCATCAGCAAAAGAGTTGGCAATGAATTTGATATTAGTAACTAGCCTAAAGCATCATGATCCACAGATAATGATAATGATCGAATGTTTCAAGGTGTGAGGAAATATACCTGTTTTACTATCCCGGTAATTATAGGTAATAGGCATTTCAAGTTTTGTTTAATGAGCCAAGAAGGAAGTGTGTCCATAGTTCAGGCCTTGTTGGATATTTCGCCAATTATACCTGCAACCTCAGAGCAAGCATTTGCATCACCTATTAGCCTGAAGAGATTCGGCACTGACAGTCATATTGTAGAGTATTTGTACTTAATCTTTTCAACCTTATCAACAAAGAACGTCAGAAAATCATTGACGAAATCATTGTCAGAGTTAGCGCTGGGTAAAGCCCTTGAAGATGAATTCAAAAGACTTTTTAATGTAATGGACATGTCCTTAGTACTATATACAGCAAAGAAATCTGTCATAAGAACGCCATCAACGTTCAAGACGCCACAGATTAAGGAACGCGAGTCCTGATGGTATGCTACTTAGCGAAAATAAGGCAAGGTTCGTTAAGAACAGAAGACGTAATAGTCTCATGATAATCACAAAGTGTAAAAGTTGGAAAAAATAGTAGTACGCAACACAATCAGAAACTCCTGGCGATTGGTAATTAAATGAGGAATTCTCCATTTTAAGTGATTACCGACCCGAAAACCCTTGCTTACACTACAACCTAATTTCACAATACCTTAATATAACCTTATTAAAACAACAAAAAATACAATGATGCTGGTAAAAGTAGAAGGACCAGAGTGTACAACATCTCGAGCTGAGCGCACATATGCTGGTCAGCTGGTCTTCAAAAAGACCTACCAATTGGTAAATGGCTGACCACTGTTCACATGCAATAACAATAATTATATAAAATGTGATTTAAATAAATAAAATTTTAAAATAGCAAAATTGGTTTGGTAAATCCAGCATCAATCAGTAGAAAGTACCCAAGAAATGCCGTAACGGGGCCGAGACGTGAACGCTTTTGCTACAGGGATGAAAAACACTCCGAGAGAAATCCATCTAAATTTCAGGGATTTAAAAGTTAATCCTTAGGTTAGGGAATAATCAATGTTAGGACTTAAAATTAATCACTATTGCATTAACGTTATAAATCATATTAGATTTCAAATCCATTATGATTGAATCTTTTTTGGATGTCAATCCATAAGGATTAACTTTCAAAATCCCTGAAATTTAGAGTGATTGAAAAGTGATGGAAAACCAACCAATAATCCCAAATATTCAATAAAGGTTATAATACTCGAGAGTTTTTAGATGACTTCTTAAATAACCTGCGGTCACTTGGAAAGCCTTCTCAAAAGTCGCCGTGTTTTATAAAGCACCTTTCCATAAGATCAAAGTGCTTATATTTTTTTCGTTGCCACTAAGAAATCATCACAGAATCATTTTAGTTTCATTTAGCCGGCCACCGGTTAGGCGCCCAAACCTATCCACTAGATATTGATATTCCCCTAACAGCTCCTCAGATTTCGTTTGGGTCGACGAGGCAAGATTAAGTCTCTTGCACAGGGACACAAACACTTTGACCACAGTGGGCTCGAAATTACGATTTTAACGGTCTAATGATCACGAATCCTGCGCTTTTCCGCTGGACCACAGTGCTCTCGAAAGATAAGGCTTGTTTATACACAATTGTATGTATTTTAATGCTTATTCTGAATATGGCCAAGCAAACCCAATAATTCAAGATAATAAAAAGTATCTCTGATCGACTATAGTCTGAACCCAGTTGATGCCCAAACTTATTCAACACAATAACAGTCGTGAACGAGTCTATTCGGTGCAGCAAAACCTACGGCAACTCAACGTAACGCGTTTTTTATATCCTTGCAGGAGGCTGGTTGTCTACGTTTTCAAATGATTGATCTTTTTTGTTGAATTGTAAGGCAGCAAATGGCGCTAAATTTGTGATCTTGCTCTCATATGAAGAGTTAATTATATCAACAATGAATAGGTGAATCCCTTGTGCAAAAACACCTTTGGCGAAGGCCACATGTCAAGAAATATCTGAAAAACGTGAATTATAGACCATACCATTGACAAGGAATTATTTTCATGTATTCAGATTAAACTCACTGTGTGTGCACACGAGAGATGTTTTCTTCTTGTACAGTTTTGTACGGTTTTGTACCTTGCCGCCACATTATAAATCATTGTAATTGACCTATGCAGAGTGTTTCGAAAAAAAAAATAAACCGGACAAACATGGCAAGACTTTTTCCTAGTTTTAACTATTTAAAATTATTTTATTATGTTAATAGTTACTAAGTATTTTCTCTGTCTTCTGATACAAAGTAATGAAAGTACCGTCTAGCTCCGGCTTAGATAGTGTTCTTAAGAAATCTTTTGAGATACGACTTTGCAACAGAATATTTACAGGTGTACCTTATAAATATCCCAACCTGTGCCCACGATTTATCCTTCAACATGATCCAATTTTGTTTTCAACACAGGCTTCTGCCATGGCCCTCATTAGCTCTCATTGCTCGGACAGCATTCTGAATCATGTTTTTTCTATCCCTTTTAATGTCCTAACTTCATTCACAATTCTGGTACATAGGTCATTGATGTCTCTGGGTAGTGTTGTGTACACATTGCTTTTGAGATAACCCGCAAGGAAAAACAAATCACAGGGGGGAGAGGTCTGGAGATCTTAATGGCCACTTAAGAACATGTCTGGAGCAATTAACTTCATGTATTAAAAAGAGCTGTCTTGTCTGTCCTGGCAAATATCTGCTCATGAGTTGGTGCTCTATACTGCCCCACCATGCCCATCTGATTTGTTGTTAGAAATGTTCCCATAATTGTTGAACAATTATCCCATTAATAATCTGGAGGTAATGTTCTACATTAAAATTTCCATTGACGTCAACAGTGTACGAAGAGTGCAAGGGGGTGAAACGCATTCAAAACCAGTCGTCCGTGCTGGGCGCTGACATTTTGAATATCGCACGGAATAATTATCAGTTTGGGTGCTTGTATACACACATAATGTCAATTCGATACAACAATCCGCCAAATATCAGTTTTTGGATGTTGGGTGCTATTGGGTGGTTAAATTTTGTCCTACCCATGGGCCACACAACGAATGAAATGACTCACATCCCCATTTTTTTTGTTCGTCTGATTTAATAAACCGCCTCAATGAATACATCTTTTCACCTAAGTTCGCATTGCATTATGAGAAAAAAGAGTATCTGAGCACATTAATCCAGGTGCACTATTATTACACCGGCCACCTATTAACACATACATTAATTTGTATCACTACCGATTAGTGTATATGTTAAGCGGCACCCACAGTATGTGGAAGAAGCGGAGGCAGCCATTGCTTTCTATTGTTGGTACTCTAGGTTTTCTTTGTGGTCGGCAAACATGCGAGACGGTGAATTTCTAAGATTACGTAACGTTTGTTGCCTCTCTACTATATGAACCTAGAACCTCTTTGGAAGAGTGTGCCATTTCTTCAGAGGTTTATCCCATTGATCTTCTGCCCACTAATGTTCCCATATTGTTACGCTTCAATCTTGTGCAAAGCCATTCCCGGTGTTCTTTATGGAACCACCTGTCGTCAGTTATCCACAATAGACTTGAGCACGTTGTTGGTGTGCTTGTATTTGTAATATAGATAGCCCGAAGTGTTCTTGTATAAATCAATTTAAAAAACCCACCACAAATCTTTGAAGCGAATAAGGAACGTTAGCAGGGACTTACGTGACCACTGATGCTGACTAGTAAACGCCTACACACCATTGCAACTACAGTCTTATTATTTCACTGTAGGTTCAGCATACTATGTCTATGTGTCTACGCAACGTGTAAACGATCAAAGGGCTACCGTATACAGAGTCCACCAGGCTTTGACAAGGCTAATCCACAATGGCAGCTTTGGAGTTATTGGTGTCAATAAAGAGGTCGTAAAATGCGTTTAAAAAGGGTACTGGCACTTTCCAAGAATATTGCACTTCAATCTCGGGTTTTAAAGCCTTTGTCCCTATGTAAAGCAGGCCATATAATATCAGTAAAAACGTTCACATAAAGCTATATTGAACTAGAAATCTGAATAATCCAATATGTTGTGTATATAGACATGTACCTATAAGGACACAGGGTGAAATAAAGACAGAGGCAGAAGGGAGGGACAAATAGCGATAAGGAGAAAAAAACAGACAAAAAACTGGACATACAACAGACGGAAATTAATAAATATGAATGTTAAGGAGAAAGAGAGCTTGAGAGAGAAGAGAGATTGCTAGAGAGAGAGAGAGAGAGGAGAGAGAGAGAGAGGAGAGAGAGAGAGAGAGAGAGAGAGACAGACAGACATAGCAGACAGACAGCCGTCGCATTGAAGGGGATAGCGGAGAGATTCGGTTAGAAATCTAGAGAGGGGGAGACAGAGGAGAGATTTAAGATTTCAGAGAAGAAGAAAGGTAGTAGGAAAGGGACAGAATACCAAATCCAGATTCAACAGGTTTAGGTATTTTCATGATTTTCTCCGTCTTTGTTCTTTCTCTTGTCTTCCTCTCTTTCTTCCCTTTCTCACTTTATTTATCTCTCTTCTGTCTCTCTTTTGTTTAAATATACCTTCTTCTCTTTTCGCTTTATTTTTCGTATCATCTTCCTCAAATAAATATGAATCAATATAAAAATATAAATAACTATAAATAAATACTACCCCACTAATGCATACAAAGAATCACGAAACAGTTGTTTACAATCTACGATTTCATTTAGAAAATAAGTTACAACATGTGTACCCAAAACTTTACAAAACCAATTAAAATAAATCAAAAATAAAACAAACAAAACATACACTGATTGGAACCAAGAAATTGTATTTGAATTTTTAACACCGTATGAGAAACATTTTAGCAAGTAACCGACGAGAATCTCTTCTGTGGTAATGTCATGATTCATGAAGGAGCTGAAATGTAGCCTATTATTGTTTATGCACAATAATTCCATTTAGGGCTTTGTCGTGTAAATATCGGTATTGAATGACTTCGTCGGTAAGGACTATGTAGAATTTATCATTTGGCCATCAAGTGGTGGAGGCAAATATTGACTACATAGTAGTCAGTTCCTTTACATTCCTACACAATAAATTATGTGCATAATGCTTAAGCAACGAGGTCGTATGACTGCGATAAAGACTACTGGATGGCTATACTAAGATCTCACACATTCTTTTAAGTAGCCATTGCTTTTAATGTCCGACAATAAAACATCGCAATTCAAACAGTGGGTGTATACTCTGTCATTGAGCTTGTTGAAGTTACCAATATTATTCACCACGCATAAAAGTACTTTGTTTTGCTTCTAATCCATCTGTCAAAATGACTTTTCAACAAGATATTTCCATTCTGTAATGGAAAGGAATCTCTTACTTTCATCACCTGGCTCTCAATGTCTCTTCCTAAAGCCCTCAGACCCTCTACATTCTCTCTTATCAAGCCAGATACATTGCATTGCATTTTTTTATTTTCCAGCGAACTTCTCCCCATGGAACGACTAGCTATAACACTGCATGACGACGCAATATATTTTCTTATAAACTGCTCATACAAGTCCATAGTTTGCCGATGCTCTCTTTCTTCCAGACCCTTTCCCTACTCGACATGTTTGAATTGCTGCTAGGATTTGCCGTTATTAAATTGCTTTGAGATGGTCAAAAATAGGTATTTGGTATAGTGTCTGGTAACGCGACCATAGAGTTATACACAGACACTTGCAATCTTTTAGGCCTCTATCAAGTTACCCAATATTTAACTATTTTCCTTTAGTCTACATTTTATGTTAGTCGGTTAATGTAACCAACGGGTAAACCATTACACCTATAAACCATAAATGACACATTTAACATTAACCGTTCCGATTGGCATTATGGTGAAGGGAAATCAGTGGATGAATTAAAAAGGAAATTAAAAAGAAGGTAAATCTTTATCTATAGCTAACATTTTGAATATGAATATTAATCACTGTCGTTAAAATGATCATAAACACCTGTATCAGCTGATTGAAAACGTGTATCCAGATACTACTTTGTTATTTGAGAGTGGTGGTTAGTTTGAAAGCTGATAGTCATCACACTCGTACTCATCAATGTTGGCAAATTTCGGTAAAATGCACAGATATAATAACCGACAGTGAAGAGCAAACCTTTTCTGAGAACATGGTGTTATTTTAGAATGTAATGCGACCAGCGAGAACAACAGATTGTGTTTTTGCTCACAAGTCGTCGAATTGAGCAAAATCTACAAGGGAAAACACAGAACAATAGAGTGTGAATTTTTTCTAACCACCAAGCGCTATTATCAGAGATTATGTTCCCCAGTCGATATCTTCAGTGTAATACGAATTAAAAGGAAGTTTCCTAAAAAAGGTAGCGATTGACTAGTTGGCAATTTTAATGAAAAAGGCATTGGGCAGCCAATCTTTTTAACGGGCCTGCAAATGCAGCTCACCTGTCGAAAAAATTGTATTGCCTATTTACGTGAAATAAGGTCGCTTGATATTCATCAGTTGGCAAACTTCTAATTGATTTCGTATTTCTCAACTAGTAACTTCTAAAACGTGGATCCTGGGTTTCCTACCGGAAATTACGAGTACTCTTTGATTACGATGTACGAGTAGATAAAATAAATAGCACATATATATTTTATGGTGTTTTGTGTCATACGGTCATTTTTCTGTCATAACTGTGCGAAAACCGTTTGATATACATAAATTTTACCAGTAACGAGTACTCTTTCATTGCCTTGTAATTTTTGCGCCACAAAATGTGTGCGTAGTTATAAAGGAGGCGCACTAAACCGCGAGCGTGCATAGAGTGAGATGCATATCTACTCGTACATCGTTGGTGCATTGTGGGATGGGAATTTCGGTAAAAAAATATTTCCGGTAGGAAACCCAGGATCCACGTATTGATATCGTATTTCTAGTTCAACATTACAGAGTATTTCTTTAAGACAGATGTATAAGGCGGTCAGGTCTGCAAGCCACACGCGATGCGTAAATCTTTTGTTTGATCGACCAATAAAGAATTCTATATTCTCAAACACATACCTCGCGAATGGCATCAAAACTACGCATTAAGTGTTAAAGCCACAATTAGTAATTCAGTCGATTGAATGGCTCTTTTTTATGGCAACCGTCAAAATAAACAAAATATCAAGGGAGCAATATACACGTATCTACCTCTTTATCCTAGTTAAAACGGTTGTGCTGGTAACCAATACATAACTAAGGCAACGCACTGGAGAAGAAGCGTCATGTGGAATCTTAAATTATGAGCACAGACAATTAAAAGGACAAATATTAAATATATGGAAAAAGATCCATCCCACAGGAGATTGCACTAATTGAAAAATATAGTGAGCTTTACAATGTGGTGTGTGTGTGTGGGGGGGGGGGGGCGGTTCCGAAATATTATTGTGTTGGGCTAGATAGACTTATCTTTAAGAAGACGTATCAATACTTTGGTCAATTGTGTGAACGTTTATAAGTTTGCTCTTCCCAACAAGGACTAGCGCTTTAAATCTCCATCTGAGATGCTCCAGTCTTAGGAAAAAACTCGGGAAACCCTACACCGTAATATGAGCTTGATACCATGGATCAGAATGCAAGAGCTATGAGAACACTACGCATTCCGTTCTTTGTAATACTAAAAACTACATTAACGGAAATAAATAAGCACAAACATAATCATGAATAGCGCCAACTATGAGACGATTCGAAAAAATGTTGATCCTGGAGAAGAACTACCGCAGCCGCGCGCAAGTGGCTGAAGCCTGCTAAAACTATTCCGGGGATCCGTCTGTCTCATACAGTCCACGTAAGGGTATTTAGCCGGCTTACTATGTTCAGTTTGTAGACGATGGAACAATCTGTTTCCATCATGCGGGGGACAATTGAATATTATTATTAAAGAACAATATAACAGATGTGGAATCCTAAAAAGGAATTTATTATGGAATAACAGCCAATTTTGAAAAAAATACAGATTGATTGACGTCACGGCCATGATTGGTTTATTATTTGCTTCGGGGGACCCATTCAGGTAAAAAAATGAAAGTAACGTATCCTACATTGGAAAAAAAACCAACGATTATCGTCATCGTAAGTCGGTTTTTGAAACAGTAGGGAAAAAGGTAAATTTTGTACGTTTAGACATACTAAGAACGGTTTGTCTTTTGGAAAAATAATAGCACTTTGAGCAGAGGGTCATCATGTACAGGACCTGATATGAAACATGTCGGATTTTATATATATCGGTCGCCCCGAAGAGAAACTGATACTGATACCTGACAACCGTGACATCATGGTACCTGACCACGTAGGACACCAAACCATCATCTCGTTACGTATTTATAACACAATACGGCAGAGCAGCAAGCCTTCTGCATCTCCGTTGTCACAGACGGTATCGATCAAGATGTGAGAACTATGAATGTGAACCATTTAAATCAATGATAAGCCTTCTCTATAGCAGGAAATACAATGAGAGTACATATGGTCCAGTGGATCTGACGCTGACTCATGAATCTGAAGGTGAGGGTTCGAACCCGTGCGGCCAATGTGTGTCGCCTTTTTTTTAAAGAAATGTAGTATGATATAGCGCTTTACCACAACGTCTCAAAGCGCTTTACCTATTCCGCTGTCACTAGGATATATAACATTTTCACAAATTAAAAAATTGGCAGCCAATTATAATGGCGCAATGTACATGGTGGAGTCTGGCCAACGTTGCAAAGAGAGAGGGCAACTTGTTCTTGCTGTGACAGATGCCGTCCCCCTTTACCTTTTACTGCGAGCGCTTGCCAGGTACTGTCTTGTTCATGAAAATATGGAAAAAACCATGCTGTGATTAGCTAGAACTTAAAAATTTAAAATATTAAGTAAAAAAAAAAACTTAATTTTCAATCAAATTTTTTTTTTTTACAAACTAACAGCAATTAAAAATTAGGACTAAATGAAAAATATCAAGTAATAAAGAGAAGGATAATGATCAATTTTAAAAACAAAATTACTAAATATAAAGCAATCAAAAAATAATATTCAAAGTGAAGATGAACAAAAAATAATAAAATTCAAATAATAAAAATACAAGTAAATGAAAATACAGCAATAAAACAAAAAATAGTAAAATAAAAATGAATAAAAAAAAAAAAGCAAAATTTAATTTGAAATTATTATGAAACACAAAAATGAAAAATACATTATAAAGCAATAATAATAGAAAATGAAAACAATTATGTGAAAAATGGATGACAATAGGAGTGAAAAATACAAACAAAAAAGAACTGTTCTTTGGAGTAAAAGCATCCCAAATTATAAACAACAAAACGAAACAAGAAACACGAGAAAAATCCCCCCCACACACACACACATGCGGAGAAGTTTTTGAATATATATATACATGTATAAATTTAACGCTGATAAGAGCCTAGCTATATAGGGCCTAACTCAAACTGCGCGGTGACGGTGTGAACAACGGGCAAAATTTCGTAATTTTTATCCGCTATGGTGCGAATACAAAGAAAAAAAATTCTTATCGCACACCACGGTGCGAAATTACGAAAAGTTTTTTTTCGCTATGGTGCGAATTACTAGAAATTCTTATTCGCACCACCACGGTGCGACTTACAAGAAAAGCTTTTATTATTCACACCGTTTCGGTGCGAATTACAAGAAAAGGTTTCTTATCACACCGCTACGGTGCGTATTACAAGAAAAATTGCACTATTCGCACCGTCACGGTGCGAATAGAATCTTCCTAAGCTTATACTGCCTCGGTTGACACCACACCATGTGAATGGTCATCTCAACGCAAAGACTGGCATGGCACCGCATGCTTCTAACTCGATCCATTTCCGATCAATTATAGCAACTGTTCAACTGATTTTGTAATCGGGGTCTCCTAAGCGTCTTGGGTATCTCATGGTAGGTGAATTGTTACAGTTTGGAATCAAAATGTGTGATTTGGAGGCCAAAACAATTACCTTGCATGCATTAACATGGGTCCGAACTTGGACACCCTCAACGGTGTTTACATCCAGATTTCAGGTGATAAATTTCAGCTGTGCTTTTAATTTGGTTTTTTTGTATTGAATGTACACGTTAAAGATGCTATATGTTGAGGGAATTTTTGTAGCTTCTTTATTTTTCAAAAATATATGGTCATGTCAAAACTCCGAATCTTAGGGGGCACCCCTATAGCAAAGGTAGACGAGTTCCAACCCCCAACCTCAACAATATCAGTAAGTTTCTTGGTTGAAGTGGATAGGTAAGTATTAATCTTACCTCTTTTCTGTTCAAAGTAGTAGTCCGCATTTACGATCTTGAAAATCAATGATTGAGTTGAGGGTGCAAAATTTGCCACATGGGAGTCCCTCGCAACGGCATGACACCATGCTTTTTTGACTGAAAACCTTGGCATTTCTTCTCTTTGGACTGAGTGCTTTTTATTTAATACAAAGTGATCTGAGGACCAAAAATTGCAAAATTTGGCGGGTAAACCAGATTATTTTAGAAAATAATTTTTTTCGACCTGTCTACGTATAGGAGATAGGCAGTGATTCTCAGTTCCAATATTAGAAAAATATGGGACTGAAAATGAGTCTAGGCAAAGGCTTATGCACGACTGTCGTGCACAAAGTTCTAAATTGGCTATACTACATGACAATACCACAGGCTTATCATTAAGTCATAACACCATAGTCGTAACACCACCCAAAAATTGTAAATTAGCTAAAAGCCATTGCAATAATAGGCCTACGCGCGCAGTGTAATAATCAGTAAATTTTGGAAGTTGGCTTAAATACTCAACAGGTTAGGCACCAGGCCCACGTCAGTTGCCACTGTTTTCATCGTCACTGCTATGTAAATGTTCACATCAATCATGCTTCTGTTCAATTCCTGTGGCATAACTCAAAACTCCGAAACTTCAACTGCAAAAGTAATACTCTATCTCTCAACATAATAACCGTGAAAATACGCGCCATGGCTACAGAGCTTTCGATCTGTAGCCATCGCACCTGGATTAACTTAATATCAAAACAGCCCTATGATATTATTATACACCCCAAAACCATTGAACTCCTCGGATGACGATAACATTCATTGCGCTTTTGAAATTATTGGATATTCATCAGAACAATAGACAATTTGTAATTGGAGAATTTAGGACATTACAATACTTGCACAGCCTAAGTATCAGGTGAATTGAATTATATACCAGCGAGATAAAAGCTAGTAGTGCATAATGCTTTGAAATGTTTGTATTTATCCAGAAACAATAGGAATATTGATAGAAACATTTCAATATTTCATATCTGGGCGTCAACCAACTAAGTATCAGGTGAATTGAATTGTATCACAGCGAGGTCACTGACTCGAGCTAAAAACCAAGCAGTGTTACAGGGGTAGGCAAGTTACAACTTTAAAAAAAACCAAACAAGAGGGGATTCTATGGCTATTTTGGCTCCTGAAAAAGAATCTAGCAAGCTTTTTCATTTTAGCACAGCAATAAAAAGGGAAAATTCAAATAGGTGGGAAAAAGATCCATCCAAAGAGATTCCTTAATGAAAACGATATTGATGCTTAAAAATGTGGGGGGGGGGGGGGCCAGGAGATATTATTTTTTTTCCTGGATCATTCTTGTATCGTATCAATACTTTGGTCATGTGTGACGTTTATTAAGTTTGCCCTTCCCAACAAGATAGGCTTTAAATCTCCATACTGAGATGCTCACAGTATAGGAAAATCGGGAACCCCACCACCTGTAATCTGTTGGAGAGCTTGATACCCATGGATCAGAAGACAGAGCTATAAACGACGCTACGTATACGTTCTTTTGAATACTTAAAATACATTAACGGAATAATAATAAAACGCAAACATAATCATGAATAGCGCCACTATGAGGACGATTGCGAAAAGATGTGATCCTGGAAACAAGTGCATGACGGAAAATTCATTGCGCTTTGAATGTATTGGGGTATTCATCAGAACAATAGACCCGTTTGAATTTAAGAATTTCAGACATTACAATACTTGGAGCACCAGAATAAGATCAGTTGTTGAATTGAATTATATCACAGCGAGATAAAAGCTGTAGTGCTACGCTTTGAAATGTTTGTATATCAGAACATAGAAATATTGATAGAAAAATGTCAGACATTTCAATACCGGGTCACCAGCATAAGTATCAAGTGAATTAAAATTGTATCACAGCGAGGTCACTGACTCGAGCAAAAAACCAAGGCAGTGTTACTAGGGGTGGCAAGTTTACAATTATAAAAAGAGTGGAAGAGTGCGATTCTATGGATATTTTGGCTCCTGAAAAAGAATCTAGCAAGCGTTTTTCACGCAGAAAATTTTTTGGTTGTCATAAATTTTAAGTTTTGTACATAAAGTCAATGGGATTTTGAGTTTAAATTAGTTATTTGCCAATATTTGGCCATCATACACACTAACTGACACTATGTACCTGCACAAGTGCTAGGTATATTGCCTCCCTTTGTAAAACAATAGGTTTCCAAAAACCCAAGTTTTATATTGTTTAAATAGAAAATGTCTTTACCCCTTGCAGAGGGCAATGTAGTCACTCATTAGCAAAGCTAAACTTTTCACCTACTGCGTAAATTATTTATAGAAACAGGAATACACCTCTTACACACAATGAGTTGCGCCCTGCTACTATTTGTTAATAATAATACCCACATGCACATGCTGGTAAGAAAACACCTCGTATACCAGGCACAGGTATTCATCAATTATGTAACTGGTTCGCAAAGGCTGACCTTAAAACATAGACCTTTCATTTTTCACTCACTCACAAACTATGGTCTTGTTTTGGGGGGGGCTTTCTTGCATTGTCTTGCCTCAATATCTAGGCAAAATCACGACATTGATTGTATGTGTATCCATTAACCACCCTCTAACAATACAGCTAGTTCCAACTTGAACCCTTATTTGCATGTAACAAGAATTCCTAACATACACTGTGAAAACCAAAATCATAGGAAACGTGATGGACTCCTTTAAACACATGCATATTTTTGATACACTCAAACATATGCGTAGACCATTTGTAATCGGACTCTTCCATGCCGATTTTGACTAGACCTGTAGTGCAGATTACATCAGCACCGCTGTCTAAATTCCAATGATTTTCGAGTAGTGCAGGTTGGGCCATTACCCCTTGTATTTCCATAGAGAGGCCAAGTGATTTTATGTAAATTTAACAATTGTTGACGCCGTATTGCATAATGCGATCTATTGACATTAAAGGTGCTTGTTCTGATTTAAAGGTATCCTGTTCTCTACTTGATATGACAGTATAGCACTTGTATACCACTCACTAACCAAAGGGAGGTGACGAAATTAACCGCGAACGTGTTGAATTTGCAAACGAAAGTATGGACCAGCCTTCATAACAATGTTGAAAAATAGGGTTCAATTGGATTTTGGCTTTCTTAACCTTATCTCAATATTTTGGAGACCATCAAATAAACACTCCATACCGATGTCAAGAGTGAGCGTTCTAGGCCCATAGAACTCTAGAGTAAAATTTCTCAGTTGATTTCAAATTGGGACAAGTTTTATTCCGTATTTACAGTCTATTAAAACTGCACAGGCCTGGGACTGTTGATACAGGAGCGCGTACAAAATTCTCACACCTGGCTTTAACTAGCTGGAAATCCAATGCAATTTTAGGGTAGTGTAGGTAAAAAAAAAGCGGCAAGGATTTCGTATCACTCAACGCATCCTTAGTGAAAATACAAATGCTTCATCGTTAAAAAGTTCGAAAGTATCATCGAAGCTTTTTCACGCACGCCCTTGATATTTGGATTTATTACTAAATTCCTCCTAAAGCTATCATGGTTATTATTGGCGGTTAATATGCAAATTTAGCTAAATTGACGTGAAATATTAATTTTTTTGATGACCTTCCGTTCACATCAGGAAATTGCTAAAAGGAATCAAAGTCTTGGAGTCATCAAAGTTGGCACGTAGGTATATATCCTACTAAATGCGTGCCCGTTTTTACTACCGAAATAAAATGCGCGAATAGCTCTTCTACTTTCTAAAAATTGCCGCGCGCGGTTAAGATCCTACCGCACTAATAGAAGAACATACTAATTGATATTCCAAGGCGGCCGAAATAGTACGATTGATTGCAATATTATCATCATCATGAATATACAGGAGAAGATAAGAACGTTAAGTGGTAAGTTGGTAGTAGGTGTTAAGGACATTATACGAGATGTATATCGTTTTAAGCCATCCCTTAAGCAGATTTGTATATTTATAAAGATATGCTATTGAACGGGAATTCATCGCTCTATTGAATTCAATCTTTTAACAGAAATCTCAGTTTATTTAATTTTTTGTTAACTTAAAAAATTGGTGCTGAATAAATAGTACTAAACAAATATTTCTCATCGCTTCTTTATGTTCATAAATAACTTGAAGAACATTATAGTGTTCTCCGAGTGCAATACTTGTATTAATTGTATTGAATTTGAGTAAAGTTAAAGTACTGTAAAGATTATATGCATTTCATTGAAGATTAAAACATAACTTCGCTTCAGTGATATTCATGACCTCTACACTGTAACAATCAACGGATAACACTTGTTTTACACTTCAACATGTTAAAATATATATTTGTGTGTAACATTTATATTTTACACACATATATTTGTGTGTAAAATTTATATTTTACACACAAAGGTATACAAAGGTATAGGAGGCGTTGAAAAAAAAGAATACTAAAACACGTTAAAACAGGTGTTTGTATTTATTAATCTATTAATAACGTGCCTTTTCTTGAGTTTTGAAATGACACACTGACCCGTGTCGACATGAGTTCCATATGTACATTTTTACTCAACGTTGTTTAAAAGGTAGGTAATCCGATTGACAGCCTCGTCCCCCTTCGCCTCGTCCGAATTCAGATGTTGATATAGAAAGCTAACGATTTCTCACAACCGAATAATGTTGGAACCGAGTTTTTCCTAGTATATAGTATAAAACCTTACCCACGCTTGCTGTTCTGTGGGCCATTTTGATATAATTGTTTGCTTGTAATATTGAAAACACTCGAGGAATTTAGCTCAAAATTTGGAATCGGTAGTTTTTGTGATCCCCATAAGTATCCAGATACTATAGCACCGCGAACGAAGCCCCAAATGCCCCAGAGACGCAATCTTAGCGCTTCCTATGCCTAGAGCTAAATACAGTATAATGGACGACGATAAAATATGTTGAACCCTATGCTTGTAACGGACAGCGAAAAAAAGTTGTTTCTCACAATGGACAGAAGAGGCGAGTTGCCCACTCAAGCTTTGAAGACAAGTAGTGACCCATTCGCCCACATTAACTTCTGGAACCCCGCTTATAATTTCTTTAAATTTCACCCCACTGACCTTTTCAAAAGGCTTTCAAAATGACATTCTCGTTCGTTCTTTTGGCTAAATCAACGGCCAGACGCTCCAGATTTGACATATTTTAGCACATTCAGGTTTTTACGCCAGGATGAAGACTAGGCCCTATTTTCTTGGTTTCGCTCAATTTCCTTACCAAACATGATACCTTATCAGAAGGTGAAATTCTTAAAGGAATGTTTTAAGAAATGGGCACATTGCATTGATGTTTTGCTTTAATATTGACAATTAATGAGTAATTATCAGTTGATGCTTACTTGAAGGTTGGCGCGTTCGATATTGGTATGTCATCACGCGTCGTCCATATACCTGCAAACCCAAAATGGCCGCTTTCAAACGTAATGGTAAGCGTAAACCAAACTTTAGTGATCAGCAATTGAATCATGCTCCAGCAGAACAAGGTTACATATTTCCATAATTAAATAATGATACATGTACTAACAATAAAGACAAATGTCACTTTGCGATAAAATCGCCACGTCAATCAATATAATTTGGGGACGTATGATGTCATTCAAGATATAAGACGTCGAAAAGCTCATGGTAGCGTTTACATCAAACTTTGAGATATGTTTCACGAAGCATGGCATCTGGAATCTCAGCCTAGACTTAAATGTCTCCTTTTCCGGATTTCCGTTCTCATTTTCGCTAAATACCACTAAATACTACTCAAATACCACTGATATTCTATACTCTTTGCAGCAGAAGCTTGGACAAATATACTTAACATGCTAAATGATTCCCAACTCGTATGTAACTATATACAATCTTCGTATCAGTTACTGATTTAACCAGGATGCACCCAGAATACCAAAAAAAAAAAATACTTTGAAATATACTAATATATTATGGCTTTATAGTTTTACGATGCATATCGCTTGGTAGTTAAGCACCACTTGAACATAATGTAGGCTATAAGTTTACAGAAAAAATGTGTTATATTAATACTAAACTAACAAATTACATTTATTATTATATTTAATTATATTTATACATTATTATATTTTTGTATTAACATGATTAAAGTAACCGAGACAACATGAATAACACTTTGGTATAGCAGAGTTTCCAATCCCTGTAGTATATTTGTCCCGCAGAAGCAAATAACTGGAACATGCTCTTCGAGTTTACAACAGAACAGGGTGTACAAAATAAGTTGTAAGTGTGAATTAGTGGCAATTATGCAACAGGTGATCAGAACCATTGCCCCCTCAAGTGCGAAACTATGTCCGTCTCTTGATTTTCACAACATCCGCCCTCCATTGAATTTTCTTGTATGCCAATGTTGTGAACACTTAAAAAAAACGTTTTGATGCCAATTTCAAATGTGGTAATGTAAGTGCATGATTTGTGGTTTTTTTTTTGGGGGGGGGGAACTCACTTTTTATAACCTTCATGAGGCAACCTTGTCCCACAAGAAAACAAACATTTGCTTGGGACATCTTGTCCATGCACGCGGACTTAAATATATTGTTTTCCAAGTGTTGAAATCTGATGATGTGAAATCATGCTCTTGACACCACCATTACGGGGGTTATTCTGTGGATCTGCAGAGATTTTAAGTATTAAGTGAGCATTGAAAAATAAAATGTTCTTAGTTAGGAAAGAATTTAGAACAAAAGTACCCGTGAGAACTTCTACCAAAGCTGTTTTAGCAAAAAAAAAAAACATATGAGAAAGAGATTTACAAGCAATTCCAGGGAGGATTGATTATTTATTGGTATAGAACCACCGTAATCCGAAAAAAATCGGAAGAAAATTCTTCAAGACTTAGATGATGTAAGTATGAAGTGGCTAAGTGTCTCTCCAACAAAAGCTATGGGGAATATTGAGCGGTAATGATGATATCATTTGAATAAACATGGAATTTATCTGTCCTTTCTGCCGTGGTAAATCCAACCTCTACCTTAAGGCAAAACAACAGAGGTATTTGATAGGAACTAAATACTTGCATTCAAAAATAGAGCAAATTGCATGTTTATAGCCTTGTATGGGCGATGTTGAATTTAAAATCTCGCCGTCTATACCCCATCAAAGCAAAGAGTTAAGTTGGTAAAATGTGGCGTAAATAATCAAACAGGGCTATTTGGAATTGTCTTATCTTATACGCCCTTTATGGCTTGCGTGTTCCAAAACAAATACATAAAATTAATATTGAATTGTGGAAATTGTTTGTAAAAATGCCAGGAGAGGGGTTACCCGTCTACTTTAAATTATAATAAGGCGGCATATTAGCAAATACAACACGCTTTTTTTATTGGGTCGTTAAAATTGTCGCCATTAATTTCGTTTGCATAAAAAGCGGGAGGGGTAAAAATAACCTTAATGTGTACGAAAAATATGGCAACTTTGTTCGAGTAAAAAGGTTATTAAATATAAACCCGCAAAACTGTACAGAAAAAAATATGGTTCCGGAACTAGGAACAGAATTTGTTTAGTCAACAAAAACGCGACAACCAGATGGCCGTAAAATGGATCCAACTCTTGCGTGTGGAATGACAAAATATTGCTTTTAAGGAGGCTTATTATTTTATCTATCTTAAGTCTACTTTTCAGTGAGAAAGAAAAGTTTGCTTGATTGCACGATTCAAAGTTTAAAGGCCAGTTCGGCAGGAATAGCAATCAATTCACTGTTATTATCGTAGCGAGAAAGAGGCACCGACAGAGAAGGAGGAAAAAAGAAGAAGAAAGAAACGGGAAGATACATGCACAGTTTGTTGTAACAAAATAAGGAAATAGCTTGCTTTCAACTAAACTTTCAAATGTTTATGAAGAAGTACGTTTTCAACATTGAGAGAGAAACAGTTTTTATTCAATGAAGACTCATAATTCTGCCGTTGAGGGCGCTTGTATGCAAAATCTTTTTACAGACCAACATTTCAAATTGGCTTATTGCTAACACTTGCACAATTTTTATCTGCAGCCTACAGTGTCTACGTCTGCGAGAAGATGTTAGGCTTTAAAAATGAATGTGACCTTTGACCAAAGGTGAGCAGGTTGAGGACAAAAGTTTTTTTTCTGAAGATTTTCAAGTGGGGTACAAAATGTAATGCAGATCTTCCTTTATGGGAACCCCGTGTACATTGGATTTCAAGTTTTATCACATCGTCCTTCCCCAAACCAAACTTTATTAACAAAGGATAATGTGTTTCGGCTTCTATTGACATACACGATTTATACGGATTTATTGTGAATATCATTGTATATATTTGACCCTAAATGTTTTACATGAATAATGGCAAAATTAGCATAAACTAAATGGTTTGACCACTTTTATTTTATGTCTCCAATTTGAGAACAGGTATGGATTTGGGCGTTTGATTCCATGAAACTAAAATCAAGTGGAAGCTTTCATTGGCAAAACACTTATGCTTTCTTGAAGCTTCTTTTCCAGTATGATTTTTAAATACGTAACCGTAGTAATGATTATATATTTTGGCAGTGACTTTGCTTCGATTTTACAAGTAAGAGTAGTTTACGGTTTGTTTCTTTTGCGATCAGTAAAGTTGTTCAAGAAATGTTTTGTAGTTTATACATAATAGCAACTTTATCATTAAGAGAATGTATGCAAAGGGATGCCAAACTGCAAAACCGGCAAACTGAAATGTAACTGAAAATACGTTGAGCGTTCAAAAACGAAATGTACCTTTAATATAAATTATTGAACTACAATGTCTGGTGATAAAAATTAATTTATATTTGATTTCATTCAGCAGTTTAAGAGGAAATTTAAATGTTTTAGTGCATGTCCCTGGAAGTACACAAGCAAATGTGAGTAAGAACAAACTTTACCTAATAATCGCCTCCAAAACAAAGTGTCTGTCTGTGTGGGATAAAACAACATTCGTATGCATTTATTTTGACATGGAATTGAAAATGACATTGAAAATAGAAGGCGTTTGTTAGTTTTCTTTCTATTTGGCATAGTGTCAACTCTAGATAGAATCTAAAACACATGCTTTGAATAGAACATTTAGTAACCCATAACATTTTATTTTGGACACTTTTTGATGAAAAGCAATTTAACTAATTGAAATTGTAAAAAAATAATGACAATTTCAGCTCAACATGTGAGCCTTATAAAATTTAATAGACCCGATGGTCTTCTTTTGGCGCCAATGTTATAATATCGTTTAAAGCCTTCGGTTGATAGGGAAAACGTTTGTGAGATACTCAACAAATCAACAATATCTTTGAAATTATAAAGATAAATGTTCGTCAGTCTCTCATATAATCGATATTCCCATCAATGAAGCCATTTCATTATTATTTAGCCGCGCAGAGCGAGAGTATTATAAAAACGATAAAATACGACACTTACTCTATTGCGCTTGAGTTTAATGTACGTGTACGAAAATGGATCGTTTTAGCAATTTTCGTTGCATTCCTCAATTTGGTCCTCTGAAGGGTAATTTTAACAAATGACAGTCGTATCTTTCTTTCATCATCAATGTTCATAAATGTTATTCAACATAATAATCAAAATGGTACATATGATAGGACCAAACTATAAGGGAATAAAGTTGAAAATAACATTGATTGTGAAAGTGGATTAAAGAAAGAATGCAATTGTAGGAAATATGCAAAGGAATGAAGTCTCCAAAAATATGTGGCATTGGAAGCACTAAGTTAATACAGGCTGTACAAAAGACGTTGAGACGTCTTTAGAACTCGTACAGAATATAAAAAAGGAAGACTATAATTGTTACATCTCAAAATCAATATAGAGACATACGACTCTCTTACCTTGATTAGATCACATACAAGAAATATATTTTTCTCATTGGAAATTCTTTCTTCTATGAGTGGACTATTGATAAGGATCAATAGATGTATACTCTTCACTTTGTAATTTTACTTATTTATTCACTTGGGAGTTACTACTTTGAATTTTATATTCTGATATTACTTAATATGGCTTTATTAGAAGTTTTTTTTGGTGTTGGCATTTTGCATACGTTTGTTATTAATAAACTTACAAATTGAATCGTATCACTATCGCTTTCCGCACTACAAGCCAAGATGTAAAGAGAAACAAACGTGATAATTGCGTTGCTGATTCAGATATATCAAAACATACTGCCAACCCTGAACTTATTGAACAAATTGGAAATATACCTTTAAATGAACTACTTCGTGATGCGAGTATTATTCTTATTTCCTTGGAAACTGAGCGGCAGGAACAAACCTGGAGGGAATTTCCCCTTCTCTCCTCCGGTAGCCCTACCTATGCCTAAAATTAGATTTAATAAGATGATTTTGGAAACAATCTATTCTGCCTCAGATTCTATCCAAGGTTATCTCAACAGTTTTATCAAATCAACCTTTTAAATGGTATAAGCAATGGCAGTCATAACATTAGCGGGCGTTAAGCACAATGGCACTCATGAGGTACGCGTAATTTGCATGGACTCCGTTTTTAACGGAAAAAAATCTTTTCGGGAAAAACGACCAATGTACCATTTTATTAGAACCATCTCCTGCAATGTTCTTTTTAAAAGTCTTTCTTAAACAGGAATGATCTGGGTATCTTTAAACCATAGATATATCCGTTGCAAATGAAATCCATCTCAATAATCGAGAAACACAAAGATTATACAAAATAACGCTCATGAGTGGGGTTCACACTTAAAGGAAGTGATTATATAACATTAGGAGATAACAGTGTCAGCAGAAACTGTAAAATCACGTTCTTATGAAATATTCAGATAGAGTAGTCACCACGTTATCACGTTCGAGCAACTTGATGCACAGGGCTTGACCATTGGAATCAAGAACACATTAGACGTCAACGTGTATGAAAGGAATCTGCTTCGTGAAGAGCAAAAAAAAAAAAAATTCTCCGGCTAAAACTGGGCGTCACTATTCAGGTTCGTATTGCATACTCTAATTCGATCGTCTATAACGCCGCTACAACGCGTACATGATATCCGCCCGCGGAAACCGCATGATGAGATGATTCTATTAATGAGTATAATAGGCAAATGGAGGGTCGCTGACCACAACCAACTTAACACGATAGTTATCATCCGATGATCCGATCAGTTCCATCCTCACCACCGAGATCCTCTTTTATGAAACAAAACATATCCGGCGATACAATATGATAAACTCTACATAGGAGATATAAACCCGCGTTTTCTGAAAGTAGTATATGAAATTTTGATTGGATCCACCCCACCCGGTGGATGTTGAGGCTCCCTTCCCGTTTTCAACCCTCATGACAATTCAATTTCAAATACGACAAAAATCCGCATAGCTTGCATTTGTATTATTCTGATTGACGGCTTTTTAATGTCCATATCTTTTTTATCATCATTAAAATGTGTTGCTGTCTTTTGGCTGAAGAGTTGTTGGTGTCATCATTGGCATGGCACTCTGTTGATCTTCAAACCCTGCATGGTCGCTTTAAAATGATCTTGTTTTTTTCCCCCCTTTCCCTCGCTGCTAAAATTTCTTATCATTCTATCATCAATATAGAAATGTGTTGCTCGTCTTTTATCACAGCCTATATCGGGATATTTTCAAAATTACCTCTGGGAGGAGAATTGGTTTTTTGGCAGACATGACTAAAATGTCAACAATGCTCTCTTGTTAATATCCACAAGCCTCAGAAAAGATCAAACCAATGTTTTGTCGGATATGGACACATTGGGCTTAAAGTCACAACAGTTTGGACCCGAATATTCAGAAAGGCAATTTCAAAAATTTTCAACCCAAACCATACCCCTTACAAATAGAACCTTTAGACAAAACCTCTATTATCAGTTAAAAATCACACCACGGTACAATATAAAATATTTTCCAAACCCGTAGCCGTGTTCAAGGCGCTCATCCAACTCCATTCATTGATTCACACGTCGGGTGCAATAATGTCACATATCATATTAGACAGACATCTTGCAAGGATGAATAGCAATACCATGGTAGGAATTCTATCGAAGCTTATTAAGCACCTAATTTGAGGTCTCCAATTTCACCGGGCCTTTGTTCCATGCTTACACCAGCAAGTTCAATACGCTCAACTCAGGAAAACGCCTTGTTCAATCTCTCAGCAGGACAGGCTTTTTGCTCGCATTTTGCAGAATTGTATGGTATTTTAATTCAGTATTAAACCACAGAAGCAATTTAAGGCTGTTGCCCTGAGTACCACAACCCCCACTGCACCTGACCACATCACATGTGTATTTGTGGTTTTATACCTAGACTGCAGGCTCCTGGATCCATTATGCACAACCGACTATAGTGGATGAGCCAGACCATCAAAGTAGTCCTTATTTGTATCACCTGGGGGCAAAGAGGCAGTGATACCAGGGGTTTCCTAACACTATGACATAACACGAAAATGTATGAGGGCCTTTCTGTAGGGGTAGCTTATGTGAGGTAGGGGCTCGTAAAAGATTATACATGGTGTCACATTTAAAAGTGGTCCACTGTTGTTGAATTGCATACCAAATTGTTCGATGATCAACCAAGGAATTAAAACATTATAGTTTGTGCTATCTCTGACTTACCCCTTATGAGATTATAAGCTGAAAACCGTTATTAAGTTCAAGGTTAAATTTAGCTTCTACAGGGGTCAAGTATGAAAAACGCTTCAACTTCAGTGGAAATGGTCTCATATTATGTAATCTAATCACAAGTAAAATAAGGTATAGTTCGACATTACAATGCAGGGGTGCAAAAATGCGGGAGCTGGGGGCGCGACCCGAGGAAAAGTGAAAGTCTTGTAGGCATCTATGTGAAACAATGCATTTTGCTCCTGAGGAAAGAAACAACTTTTTGCACCCCTGGTACAATGTATAGTTACCAAGTTACACCCAACAACCCCAATACCCCTACGAGGTATAAGGGTAGTACAAATGAGGTGCGTAACTTTGTTTATTTCACATGCAGGTGGTCCAAACTATCCTTATTTTAATTGTGAGAACATTACAAACAATATGAGACCGTTTCCACTGAAAATTGAAGCGTTTTTAGTATTGACCCCTGTAGAAGCTAAATTTACTTTTGGAACCTATACTAACCGTTTTTCCAACTTGGTGAACCCTGTTAACTCTACTGTGAAGGTCCCAACTGAGGAATTAAGGGGAGCCTATGAAGGTAAATTAGGCTAAAATGGTTGATATTGCCATTTTTAGATTATTTAATATGAAAAATCTGTGAAATTTGAACTTTCATATGCTATTTAGTTGATTAACACGGATATTGCATTGCAATTTTACGGTTTGTTAAAGAAATCAAGTTTGATCCAAACTTCGCCAAATTGAAATTTTCCTATATTAATGCATGCGACTGATTCTTATGCAGTCTATTACTTTCAAGAGGGCGATATTAAATGCTATTTCTTGAAACTGGAATTCGCATTTCGTGCAATTTTCCATTTATCCAACAATTTTCTCTGCATGAAGACAGGCTGGCTAGAAAATTGGAAAACAATATGATGACAACCTATCCTACAACCTAACAGAGGGAAATTTGATTTCGTTTTTGTTTCGGCCACGACGAGGGTTACATAATCAAAAATGCGCAGTTTTTACCGATTTTGCAACTTTCTAACCCCACTAGAACCCTTTCCAAAGCGAAGTTGAAAAAAAGATTCTGTGGGTTATGCTAATTTCAATCATTACGTTAATAAGCTAGTTTGGTGAAAATAGCTTTTTAAATGGCTGAGAAACTTTGGTACGAAATTTGTCTATTTAATCAAGAGGGCCGCCGGTTGCCCACATAGACAACACCCCAGGTAACAGAAAATCGGAATTGTATTGGTTTTCTGCCCTGAACAAGTATTTCCTACCCAAGCTATCTTCTGGACATATAAAAGGGTGAATTGATTATTTAATAACATAATGATGTCACCTCATAAGCCTCCCTAAGCACTAGCCTACACAGACAGTGTGTTTAACACTTGATGAGACCCAGTGGAGTGAGTAGTTGTCACCCATTCTCTAGACAGGGTAGCCCTTCAGTGCTAAAGCACTGATTTTAAAACTGCAAACACAATGTTCAAAAAATAATTGAGAATAAATAATACAATACCATTGTGAAAAATAAAAGCCAGTTTGTCGTTCGTAGCAGACGGCTGATCAAGGCTAACATACGCGATGCTTATACTTCAAACGTGAACTTCTTTTGCTCGATCGATGCTAAGAAGAAAGAAAACAACAGAATTCACCTCCACGTAGAAGTACAAGCTTGCCTCACGCCGAGGAAGTGAACCTCCCTAAGGACTCCACGTTTCACACAAAATGACACACCTGGCGTAAGGTTTATAAAGTTGTTTATTGATTCCGTCTCAAAAGGTGAGCTTGTCCGTGCTCAGGCTCAACTTTCTACCTTATACAATAATCGTTATTACAAAAAACATTCCCATTAGATATTATATTATTTCCCGAGGAATTTTGCAGTCGGGTTTCAGCTAACTTTAGCATATCTAAGGATTGGGAATATACAAATATCCCGGTGAGTTCTAGATATGAAATGTCAACGAAGAAATAGCTTGGCGTCAAATGAAAAAAAAAAAAAAAGAAAAGAAAAGACGAGGCACGTCATAGGGACATAATGTTATAGAAACAAAGTCACAGTGGCCCAAACGCGTGTAAGTGTAGGCTTATAGAGACAATGTTCTTTAAAAACCCAAAGACACAAACACAAATAATAGATACTCAATACTAGAAACACAAAGTCATAGAAACACGGTTATAATGACGGTTGTTTCATAGGCTTCTCTAGCGGCCGCAGCCGAGATGCTGTTCACCATGTAGCGCCAAATGTACCTGGCCATCATTAAAGGCTGACTCAGAGATTTCGAAATAAATTATTTTTATGTAGAAATTAAAAATAATCGACTAGAAATAAAGATTAGTTACCTAAAATGCTTAATTCAAAAGTTGAGAGATAATCGGATGTTTCGTTTTATGCGGAAGCATTTATACACGTATAACATGGCCCTAGAGACGTTTATACCAAAATTCCGAATCCGGGGCATTTTCTAACACAGTCTGATTTTTCTCAGTATGACCGACGTCGATTAGAGCTTAGTTATTTCAAACAGGGATTATTGTATTTACAAGCATATATTTACGTCATGCAAAAATACGATTTGTTGAAAATTGGGGCGCCTCCTCAGGAAATCTCTGAGTCAAAGGCCTTTAATTTGGGGATGTCAGATGATCCTTCTGCTGGATTTCTTTCTCGCGCAAGTCACGTCAATGTAATTTAAATGCTGATCATATGTACGTACGCCTATACATGCAAACATGACTCAAACGCCGGCTGTATAGAACCTGTGGTGTTATAATACAGTGTCCGTGTTGTGACTGAGTGTCCTAACCCGGACCATCTTCTATTGTGTTCTCCATTGATTGCTGTAGCATCATTTATTTCAGCACTGTACCCAAGATCCTCGTCTTACAGTTCATGGTTTGTTCCGTACATGTTGTCGTGGTAGCTAGGACACTTCTCTCATGGGGGGATAACTCAGTTCTTTTACACACCGGCTGTATAGAAACCTGTTTTTCTCTATGACGTAATGCGATCCGGCATATAGGGCACACAGGTTTTGTTTATGAGTAGTGTATTGCGTACCTCATTTTAGAACAGAATCGTCAACCACGGACATACGCATCCACAAACGCGACCGAGGGTCAAAGTTTGCACAACAAAGCCGGTGTGATGAATTTACAGCTTCCTCATGAGGTAATATCCATACCTATTGCTGTTCTCCATTATGTGCTTCACGCATCAGTTTTTCGCACAATGACCCTATGCCGCGTCTACAAGGTCACAGTTTCTTCCGTACATGTTGTTTCATGGTAGCTATGACACTCCTCTCATGGGGGACACTCAGTTCGTTACATATGTATCGATTGTTTTGAATGTTGGTGGTTCCTGTTATTTTTTGTTGTTGTTTTTTATTTCAGATGAATCTACGAGCCCTTTCCGGTCTCATATTTGTGCGCTAGATTAGAAGGTTAACCACATCACATTTTAAAACCGTTCATCCCCACACCAAATCCATTAAAATATCGTGTTTAGGCTACGTTAAAGGCACGCCATGACTTGATATCCTTTCCCTTGATGATACACAATCAAGGCATCCCTTTACATCCTTTACGATCTCACCATTCACATACGGTCCAGTAGCATTTCTTTATGTGGGAGTAACTCTTTACAGACGCATACCCAGGCGTTTGACGAGTTAAGAAGTCCGCTGTAATCATTCACTTTAGGTTCGCTGGATTTTCATAACCACGACAGCATAATATGTTATTCACATAAGTTTTTGCTACAATCTCACTATTCACATATTGTTAATGACATTACTCTATAGCTGTTACCAACTATCTTTGTTCATCCAATCGTTTGAAACTGTTTGTTTTATGAGTAACCATGGCTCTTGTATGATCAACACCCTTGAGCTGAACTTTGTTTCCAATGCAACATGTATTTTTATGTTAATTATGTAATATATAATTAAAGTAACCAAAACAAAGATTGTCAATTGACAAGGCTTCAAAAACATTAGACCAGACTAACGTCCAGTAAACAACACTAAACATAGAAAATGATACATTTTTTGGCTTTTAAATTATATAATCATATAACATAGTGATGAAACCAAGTAATCTAATAGATTGAAAACACCTGAAATCCTTGCGTAAATATTTACGTCTTAATGTTTTGGGCTTCTTTTGTTTTCAGAAGTAACTTATTTCGAAGCGATCCATTGATCGAATACCTCTGGGTGAAAAATCAGTTGTCTGTTATAGCAATTTACAAATCAAAAGCATTTCGTTTCTCTGTGTGTGTGGCTATGATATTATCATATAGGTAAATAATTATTGGAGTATGCGGTGAAACGTGCTTATGATAACCGGTGGCTTATCAAACAAACCAGCTTTTATTTCATATAAATGCCAGAAAATGATTTCATAAAACAGTGGAGAGATGAGCGTTAAAATACAATTTTTATTTACTCTCAAATGCTCTTTTTGTTGGCCACGGTCATCCCCAAATGAATGTTCTATGTTTAGGCCGTACGTGTGTGTCTGGCTGCGCTTGACGTAAAAGGGAGATTCCCGATTTGAAGTATATATTTTTTCATCTTGATAGAAATGGACTTAACACCCAAACCCCATTGTAAAGTTTTCCCACAATATTTCAACCTTTTTGATGGAGAGCTTCAAACGTGTTTTGTAATCCCCACAGAGAACTCTATAAAATTAATATGGCCGACCAAAATTCGAACCGATTTTCGCTCATAACATCCCAACCAACCATCATTTAAGCTCTAGGAGTTTCCAGTTAAATGAAAAACAGAAGCTTTCTTCAGATACCAAAATTTTGACCATGGGGTTCTGGAAACGAGGCTATTAGCGATCGGGACCATGGCACTTTTATATTAAAACAAAATGTTCGACTCGTAATAACATATGTGGACCGCTGAAAATAACGGGAAATTGCTCGGTCTAAATATATCCAAAAACATGGTTAATGTATGCTAGGGAGGAGCATTCGCTAATGACAGTATAACGACCGCAATGCCGACTCCAATAAAATAATTTTGACATATATTAAACAACTTAACTCAGTCACCATTAAGCTCGACCATAGCTCGAAGGTGTATAAACAATTTTCATAAGAAATTAGACAAAGCGAAGTCGTATGTTGCTATAAAATTTACTTATTATGTTTTATAAATCATGATAAAAAAATCAGAGCAAAAGCACAACTAAAAATTATGCACTACAAGGAAAGAAAACATAAAGAAAAGAATACAAAGTCCAGATAGTAAGACACAAACAAAGACAAACGTCCTTCACTTCCATCATTATGCAAATATCCTGAGCGATATTGAAAATGACCAAAGGTTATTTAATTAAAAAGATATCAATACAATTTGATGGCACACACAAGAAAAACTAATTTTTCCGAAAATCTATCCCTGCAAGCAAGTGCTTCACGACCGCAGCATGGGCATTTCACGCCAAAATCTGCGGCATAGCCAATTAGTGAATCTTCTCGGCTAATCCAATCTATGCTATGTACTCCCTTAACACACAGTTACGATGTAATTTAGTAACTAACGCTGCTGAATTGACACTAACCATGCACTTGTTTCTCATAGTATTGGTTTTCTATTGAAAGAGTGATCTTTTTGAACCAAATTATCTCGCGCCACGCCCCCGACGTGCAATGCAGAACCGTTATATTTTTGGCATCCTTGATATTTATACACTTGAAATTACGTTACCAGTTCTACCTTCAAGTACAATTTAGTTAACGGTTTTCCAAACGGATTAATTAACCTACTGACAATGACATCAATCGTAGATTATAATTGTTGTCATCCCCGTCTAGACGGACAGTAGATGTATGAGCAAACCTAAAGAAACATTCACCGGATGATCTTTAGAGAGGTAGTGTACCTCTGGAAAGTAATAAAATGTTAAAGGTTTTGATAACCTTGTTACCTGACCTGTTGGAGAGGTGGATACAGGACAGTCCACTTCATATTGTGAGGTTTTGTTATGTTAGGTCACTCTCTTTTTCTCTCTCATGTTTTCTTATTCTATCTCTCTCTCCCTCCACTCTTCGCCTCTTTTGTTCTCTAATGCTGCCCTTTCCCTGTTTTTCTCTTCTCTCTATCGACAGTGTTCTTATTTCATCTGACCAGACTGAAGTTGTTTTTCCAGAAGCCTCAGTTTTGCGACCCTGAAATCTTGTAATACCTGGCTAATTGACAACAAGCTCTCTTTGCATGCCGGCAAAACTGAATGCATTTTATTTGGTTCGCAAAAATCATTTAAAAAAGGTCCCTTTTCATTCATCTTTAATAGGCCAAAAAATACAATCTCAAAAAGCTATCAATTATCTGGGGGGTGACTCTTGACCAAACCCTTTTCAGGTGATCTATGGTTAACTCCGTCATTAACAATGTGACTGGAAAACTCGTTGTATATAGACACTCACATTATTTTAATAACCCCGTAACTTTCGTAGGACACTCAGTTCGGTCTTTTACAGTGGTCATTTTGACTACTGTTTTACCCTCGGGTACTTGTGGTAATTTATAGAGTTTCAGTCATAAGCTCAATCATTTCAAAATGAATGCGTCGTTTTAACTGCATATGTCCCCCAGGGATCATATTAGTCCAGCTCACTTTGGTTCAGTGAATCGAGGGGTAGGATCTTGAATTTCCAAAACAGGCAACTACGACTCAGCCATTATGTTTCACATATTCACTCTGTTGGGCCCTCATATCTCAATCAATTTTTTACAAAGTTAGAAGATTTACATTTTTACCTACAGATCTAGGCTTATATGCCTATAACTTTCAAGTCCCTCAGGGTTAACGGTCTGACGTTACGTTCCATTTCTTTTATAATGGCATACGTACTGGAATAACTTGCCCAATCCAATATCCAATGTGTAGCGATAAGGCCACGTTCAAACGTCCCTTTGTGTAAACTCCATCTTACCAATCTCGCCTTGAGCCATGAGTCGGCTGAATTTGCCCTAACTGCTTTATCCAGTTTAGGTTGGGTTGTGAAAATCACTTTTCAATCCATGTTCATTTCTGCTAGTTCTCTCTTTTTTGCTTATGTTTGTCCTCGCTCACATGTCCTCTGTGCCTGTTTGGACCCCATTGGAAATAAGTTGGCAAATTCATCCGACTTAATGGGTTATCCTGTCTAATTGACTGTTGTACGTATTGCTAGTGTGCTTAGTTGATTTTTGTTTTGTAGATCTGTAATTTTCTTTTGTCGATTTGCCGAATAAAATACAAACAATCAAACCGCTTTCACCTCTCTCACATCATATATATACTTAAACTAAATACACCTATACCCACATACGCACACAAAGCCCCGTGACCCCACCACCCTTTCCCGAACCGTACACCTACACCCAACACACCCACCCCTCACTCACTCACTCCCCACTCCCGCACTCTCCACACAACACACACCCACACCCACAAACACAAACACCACCGTCGCTCGACTAAGAAACGATGCAACAACATAAGATACAAAATAATATCCTTTTTTTATTCCCCATCCCTACATGAAGTTGGGATCGTTCCAACTTAATCTAATAGTGATTGCCCTTGTTTCTGATTTAATAGTCAACATTTTCTCATAACATCAAACTCACGTCAGAATCACGGAATTTTGATCCATCAAATAACCTGTTTTGTTTTTTCTGGAATATGTTGTGACCCTAAAAACCACCAAATAAGTTGTTATTCGTTTGATGTCTGTCCTATAGTCTCATTTATATTTAGTTGTAGCCCTTCCATAAAATGACGAGAACAAATTATTAAACAAGCCATGTAACTGTGGGAGATTATTGAGTGTATGTTCGTTAATCCTAGCACCTCATTGCTTTTTTAACAACGGGGCATAGATTTAAGATTATGCACAACGCACAAGGTCTTTTCCAAAAATTTCAGGTGATTCTTACGTGCGGTTTGATGTTTCCTGAGCAATATTTGGCTATAATCCGTTAGGCCACGCGTTGTTATTTTTTTCCGTTTACGGACAGAAAATACAAATCACGAAATGTCTTTCCAGAGCAGATCGATTTTGCGAAAGCATAGGCAAACGACGCAAACTAAACGTAATCCAACGGTTCATATGATTATTATAAATCTCACCTTTTTAGGTAAGTTGGGGGGGGGGGGGGTGGCGACGAGGCTGTTGATCACGACTTGCCACTTTATTAACAAGTGCGTCTTTACAGGCGTCCGGAAATTTGTGTAGTCTGTGTCACGATTCGAAAGATATCTAAATAGTAATGCGCGGGAATTAACGGGTTATCAGTCCGTCATGAGCGAATGCATGCAAATCTCATATCTCCGAAAAATAAAGGGGTTCTATGGAGATTTGCATCAGAGGTCCGTTACTATGTGTTGTTTTTGGATATGTATCGTAATTGGGTCTGAACCTATAGAACATAGCGGAAAATTGAACATTTGTTGTATGGTACTTCGATTGGTGCTCTAACACGGAAAAGTTACCACGTAATCGCTACGGGCCGCATCCCCTTTTTCTCCACAATGCCTTTCGTATTATTCCACCTTGAGATTTTCAAACAACGCTGCGCCAACCCTTTTTCATTTTTAAAGAAACAAGATACTCCGTACTTACCGGACCGCCGTAAGGGCGCTTGAAGAACGCAAGGCCCGTTAACTCGCGGGTTATTTCGGTTACTACCGGTTTGTTCTAAAACCATGGACAGGAAGCCAAGGACTCCCGTCAACTCCGGTTTAAGTTTGAAACCAACCCCTAAATATACAAGCTTCCATTCTTTCCTTCGGTCGCACTGAATTTATAGACCTATTCAATATGAAACGTGTCAGACACCATACATGTTGGTGACAAGATGCATACATCCAGGACTACAATACATTAAGCTGTCATCGATCCATGTTTAGCGATTGCACAGGGATC
The DNA here is from genome assembly GCA_023653785.1 of Ophioderma brevispina. Lineage (NCBI taxonomy): Eukaryota > Metazoa > Echinodermata > Ophiuroidea > Amphilepidida > Ophiodermatidae > Ophioderma > Ophioderma brevispina. The sequence goes on from JAMKCH010004134.1 coordinate 68,092, forward strand.
CTTGACCAGTGAATGTATTGTAGTAATTGAATGCGTCTATCTTGTCCACCAACCATCGCTGTATTGATACGGTCTCTTCAAAAGATTTTTTTTCTGATAATTGAGTAAATGGTATTGATAGTCGATTACTACCGCGATCCTCAGTTTTCGACCACTTAACAATTAAACCTGAGGTTTTGATATCATTAGAAAATCAGCTAAAATATGCTGCACGTACCTCGACCACTTTGAATGTTGTCATGAACAAAGAAGCCGGGATACATGATCTTATAGCTGCTGCTGTGCAAGCGGTGAAATAACTTGAGCACATACGGTTAAATGTCTAGTGGTGAATGGGTCTGTATTATTTCTTCAATACTCATGGAAACATAGGTATAATGTTTCCATTATGGGGAGTCGCATGGAAGTTTCCGCTCTTTGAGTACACTGAGTGTGATGCATAACATACCATCTATCTGATTCACACTTATAACAACAACAGAGGAGCAAATTCAACCAATACGGTCTACTGCTAATCAAACTATTCTGTGGTGGCGATGTAATTTTTTTCCCACGGATTCTTTTAAGATTGGTCTTGGGAATCGTTCATTCATTTCTTAAAAGTTTGTATATTAGACCGGACAATTCGCCTTGAGTAAAGGTTAAGGGGCTGATTCAGAGATTTCACATTATAATTAGTTGTGTATAAATTGAATATATCATTCTAGAAATAAGGATAGTTACCTAAAATGCGTAAATTCCAGTTCTAGATGAAATCGTTTTCAATTCAAGTTAACATGTATGCCAGTAGGCCTATCACAGTGCCTTGATACCTTGTTATAACACAAGCCGGATCCGGACATTTATAACAAGTTGTGATTTCCTATAAAGAACTCGAGACAGAGCTTTCTTTCTTCCTGGGAGTTATATGAAGCTCCCTTCACCGCCTTTGTTAAGACTGCCCGTACGTTTCCTGTAATGCCTGGGCTATAGTGTATCATAGCTTTGTGCTAAAACTTAAATATTATATTATTGCATGTTAGAGTTTATACAATTGGGTGTAAACTTCTTTGCTTACAGCGTACCCGGATCGTCAAACCTGGGCTAAATAAGTTATATTAAGTTATATTAACTCCCCGCGATTAAATTAGAACACGGGCATTACACGTGTTCAATCGTGTCTGTGCACAGCAGATTATCGCGTTTAATTAAATTTTGACACATTTGCCAACAGACTTTGAAAATCGTTTGAATTTAATACTTTCGATTATAATGGCTTCATACCTTGCGAATTATCCATTGTTCAAAATTGTGAAAAGAAACAAATTGGAAAAAACGGTCTTTAAAGTCCATGAGTTGTAGGTTAGTGCATCCACCGCAAAAAACCCCCCGTTTATTTTTTTATAGGCAGGGAGTGGTAACTTTTTTTCTTTGGCGACGAAGAAAAGAGGTAAAAAATTGTTAAAGATATAATCATAATTGTGTACCATGTCATAGCCGCTCAGGTTTTCAAAGTTACTTAAAAAATTATTAATATTCAATAGCACTACCAACGCTTTCAGTCTCGCCAACCTGTAAAACCACCATAATCCATAATTTGACTGCAGCATTGACAATTAGAATCAATGGCTATGAAAACACGTCTTCCGCTATGCCAAATTTTTATATTACCTATTTATACCAATTTTCCCAGACATAAAAGGGTATTGATATTGTGTTACTGGTCCCCATTCTGGCTGAAACACTATGTACTTACAAAATGGCTCAAAGCAAACCAAATTTGTTTAAAACCAAAGGTTCGCCATCATCCTCTATTCTTTCTCAAAAATGTCCTCCTGTTAAGAGTGTTTTTCTGCAAACCATTTAAAAAACAATAATCCCTAGTCGATGTTTTATTAAGTAAAAATAAGTTATTATCATTAATGAACCTTATCGTCACCTTAATTTTATAGTCTATTTACCAAAAGCAAGAATTTTCTGAATAATATAAATTACCTATCTACTGTAATCAAGGAAAATAGGAGATTTTATATAAAACAATGGTTTAATGTACATCAAAATAATAACCGCATATTATCATTATTGTGAATAAAAATATTCCGAAATATTTTATGGCATTTCACATTCTCTTTTTAATAAATTTAAGATTATATTGGTATTGTATTCAATTTGCAATCAATGCCGAAGATAGAATGACCAGCTGATTGTAATATCATAAGTGTGTAACGGTTCGAAAATGATTATCAATTTACGAGATTGGTGATTTATTAATAAACTAAAAAGAGACTATTCTAACTGCTGTGGCCCTTATTAAATATTGACCTCTTTATACCGTAAATATATGCACCAGCAGAGCTGCCACTACGCATGGTGCTTTTTATTTTGGTTGACCAACGGCACGTATGAATTGCATGGATAGCTTGAATTCCTGCGAGTAGGATGTTGATAAGCATCGTTAACTCTATTAGTACCGAATGGCGTGTAACTTGCGGTGCATGGTAGTTTTTTCAACCGGTGAGCTAATAGCCAAGATTAATTGATACTTAACACTCGCCCCCTTTTGGAGAGAGAGAGAAAAACAATATTGATTGCTCATTCCCCTAACGGTTCCATTTATTTCTTAAAATTATTACTTACTAGATTTTTAGCTTTGACAAAGTCAATATCGTGTATACATCAAGCCTACTTGGTAATACGGTTCAAAGTCTATAATCAACCAATTCAAGGTGACCATAGTTTGTCATTCGCGATGATAATGAAAAACACCCATACCTTTACAAATGTCCCCCCCCACAAAGTCGGAAGCTGTCAAAATAACGCTCATACATGTTGACCTAGGTTTGGGGACTCTGGGTTTCGAACCATTTGCCACTGACAAGCGCGAATGTGCCGTGTAAGTGCATGCGAGGGGTGGTTTTCTGAAACAGCAAACTCGTTTGCAAAACCAATATCACTAAGCGGATACCATATACAATCGAATGTTCTAATGCGTCTACGCACTGCAGAATGAAACCTTCTAAAATAGGTACGCTAACTTCATAAACAACATATGAAAAGTACGAAACATAGGTACCAGAAAAACCAAGAGAAGAAAAAAAGTTCTCTGCATCTAGGGAGGGGGCGGAGGTTGCGCGCGCCTCCAACGTAATTCGGCAAAATCTTGGCAAATACAAAAGCCCATTTTGGACAGTTGAGCTTTCATCAGCCCCCCGGTAATTTTTGATTTTTTTTCAATCCTGGATCCGCCCCTGGGATACGCAAATAATTTCAAGAAGACTTTTTAAGGTCACTGCATATTGTAAGCCCAATTCATATATGTTAACATTTACTTAACAGATGTAAACAATGTTGCATGAATTGAAAATATAACTTTTACACAATCATGCGTATTTAGAAATCACACTCTTTGTACATTATTTTACACAGTTTATGTAATCGTTTCACATATCCATTATTGCTATTAATTACACTAGTTGTGACAATTTCGTCATCAATTGGATAAAATGTTAAAAAAAAAACAACTTGTGTCATTTATACGCAGATTTTTTTTTTTATTAAACGACACCTTTTGTTGTTAACACAATAAAAAGAGTTCTTAAAAAGCCATTATGTTTATGCGGAATCCCCTCAGTCCTTCATTTCATCTATAATCTTCTGATGTATCTCAGTATTTTACCACACTGCATAGTATTGTAAAATAGTTATTAATTGTGAATAAGGTAGGAATAAATGACCTTTAATTCGAAACTACTACCCCTGGTAGTAGCTTTTCAACAGGCATATTAGTAAATGTAAGCTCGATCACTTTCACATTTCATATCTGTAATAATCTACTGTTCCTGTCTATTCTGTACTAGTCTGTACATTCGCTGGATAATTTAAGGGGACATCCATCTTGCACACTAACTCGTCATTTTATTATTCACTTTTACATCTAGCGCTATTTCTACAATAACACGTACTGGCTGAACAATACTAAAGACGTGGATATAATCTTGTTTTCCTATAGTATTATATTACAATAAAATCTGTACATTAGTTTCTACTTACCGAACGCGAAAAAATCCAACACATAATTTCTCGTTTCTATAAACTTTAAACCGACCCACCGGTAATATGTTAATTCTCTATGTTATAGTCATGCAAATTGAACTCATAGTAGGAATTAGGAACTCAACCAGCTTGCTATCTTTGTGTAGGTTGTCCCGTTTCAAATCCTTTGGCATCAACATTGCGTAATGTTTATGTAGTTAATATGTTTTTTTGGCCAATGATTTTTTTCTTGGTCTATGGGTGGTTAAGGTTTTGTGATGCGACACACACCGGTACTGCAAATCATGAATCTGACTACGATATTGTTCCTGCCGTCTCGATCCGATTAACACTGGCCTCGCCGTTTTATCTACAATAACGTTTAGACATTTGGGATCTATTTGAAGCCATGACCCGAGTTTAGAGGGCACGATTGCGTGCACTGGTTATCATGTATGCTTTCACATGATGGTACACATGGAAATAAAATGATTTAACAATGCAGTTTCTAATGGACGTGTTAGTGACTCGTTCCCAAAAATGTCGCGCGTGCCGTGTAACGATTTTTTGTAATGTGAATTTACTTTTAGCCTATCTAAAGCATTTCACACTTTCTTCTGGAATTCGCTGCTAGCTGAATATGAATCCCTTATCAACATTAATGCTATTTAGTATGAATATGGACTTGGACTGTAAAACAATATATCATCATAATCCGGTTTATGGCACACGTAAAAGAGCAAACGTTATTATAGGGTACATATGAAAATGAAACTACTGTTAAAAGAAAATGTGATGTAGAAGAACAGTTTAAACATACATTCGCTCGTATATCGTTGTCAATCAGGAGATTGCCGAGCTGTCACTGGTGTGGGCTAAATTCTACTCTCATGAAACGCTTACAGGCGTGATTCTCTATGGCATTCTTTCCCTTGCATTTTAAAGAATTTACCTTCATCAAAATCCAGTATTTTAGATATTATATCAAAATTATCTGTTGGAGATTCGATATCGTTGAAAATTGTTCAAACACCACGGGGTATATACGAGTTTTTTCCGATTGCCAAATTAACTGCACTCCTAAAAAAAAAATTACAACATGATAAAACCAATGCAAGCCATAAAATTAAGTGTATTTTTCGCTCAATTTGAAAACAAAAAAGCGTTTAATATGCATTTTTATCATGGAACCCTTTTTTTGAAATACATGACAAGTGCTGTTAACTTGAGAACAATAAAGCTTATTGACTCATAACAATCCCATAGCTATACCAGAAACCGCAACGTATCGATTGTAGCCGCTGACAATCCGTTTTTCGTCATTGCAGTGATCCCAAATTTAGCAAACATTATTGTTCCGTTGTAATGATGTGTCCACACTATGGAAAAACAGGTGGTGCCTAAAATATTAAGGCTGAGGTATAAAATGCTACACCCAATCCTTCATAGATATTCATAAAATATTCAGAGGTGTACCAACCTGTGTTGGGGGAAAACTGGAACCCAGTTAACAAGACAGACCAACAAAACTGCACTTTAATGAATTAAAGAAGCACCATTTAGCAGGATCAAGGCAGGCCGTGGACCGTAGAGCTACAGGGGACAGACAATGTCCACATTCATGCTTAAAGAGCATAAACAAAAATAAACAAACAAAACACACAAGAAGTGCCCTACAAGATATTGAGAGCCCAGGACACAAAACCAACAGACGTTTCGAACAGATAAACTGGTTCTTTAACAATGATAATAATACACATAAACAATCCTAGTAACTACCAAGCATATACAATTTTGCTTTCAAACGATCACCGCAAGTTCAAGAAAAAAGTAGCAAGACACACAAAATAAACTGTGATTATTTGCAAGTAAACACAATGCAATACAAACATATCCGTATTAACTAATGCAATAATACAGAGCAAGTGAACTGCATGTGTACAGCAAGAGCGCTTAACCTTGCTACTAAAGGAGAAATAGGATGTATGTACACTGGATTTAGTATTGAGAGGGACCCATAGGGGGTGTTCCTATAAGAAGAACACAATAGAAGGTGGGCTTGATGAATATGCATGATAAAAGAACAGTTTATCTTATCTGTTCCTAAACGTCGGTTGTTTTTGTGTTTCCCTCTTTGCTCTGCAATTTCTCTTTGTAAGTGCACTCTTGTGGTGTTTTTGTTTGTTTACTGGTTTGTTTTGTGATCTTTAATTCATTAAAGTGTACCTTGTCCTTTCCCCTGTAGCTCTGCTTCCTCTGCCTTTGTCTCTGCTACAATGTGCTCTTTAATTCATTAAAGTGCACTTTTTGTTGTCTGTCTTGTTACCTGTTTCCTCATGTTTTCCACCACACAGGTTGGACACCTGCTAAATCTTTTTTTTTTTATTTTTTTTATCATATAACTCTATGGTGTCTCCTTGTACTATCAATTTGATCCCTTGCGTGGTTTTGTACCACCTCGTCCGTTGGATTCACTATTACCTACTTGCAGATATTCATAGCTTAACTTTATTACTGTCTAGATCATAAAACTCATTAGACTTTAACTATACTGAAGTTCATGGGATATATATGAGGATTATGTTCAAAATCATGACAAACCAATCCATTCCTTGTTTGCCCTCTGTTCTATAATGATTCATTAATAATTATACGATACATTCGCAATTATCCGGGTTTAGAATCCAACGATACGAATTGGATATCATTGTTCTAAACCCGGGATCATTGCGAATTACTTAATTATTAATGAAGTATTATAATAACAAAGGGGCAAACAGGCTATGGATTTGGTTTTTTGTCATGATTTTGAACATAATCCTCATATATATCCCTGATCCTTCAGATAATAGTTAAAAGTCTATGATTTTTATTATCTCGAGCAGGTACTAAGTTTAAGCTATGAATATCTGCAAGTTGTTAATATTGAATCAACTTACTATTCCAAAACCATGCAAGGGATCACATTGATAGGTACAGGAGGACACCGAGAGTATTTGATAAAAAAAAAGATTAGCAAGTTTACCAACCTGTGTGGTTTAAAACATGAGAAACAGGTAACAGACAACACAAAAGTGCACTTTAATGAATTAAAGAGCACATTTTTAGCAGAGACAAAGGCAAGAGGAAGGCAAGCTAAGGTGTACAAACAATGTACACTTTAATGAATTAAAGAGCACAAAACAAACAGTACACAACAAAACACACAAGAGTGCACTACAAGAATTGCAGAGCACAAGAGACACCAAACAACCGACGTTTCGAACGTATAAAACTGTTCTTTATCATGCATATTCATAAAAATCCAAGGGCCCCCACCTTCTATTGTGTTCTTCTTATAGACACACCCTATTGTTCCCATCTCAATACGAAATCCATGTCCATACTCCTATTTTCTCCTTTATAGCAAGGTTAGCGCTTGCTGTACACATCGCAGTTCACCTTTTGCGCTGATTATTGCATTGTATACGGTATACTTTTTGTATTGCCTTGTGTCTTCCTTTGGCATAATCACAGTTTTCTATTTGGTGGTCTTGCTACTTTTCTTGAACTTTTCGGTGATCGTTTGAAGCAAAGTGGTATTATGCTTTGTAGTTACTAGTATTAGTTTTATTGTGTATTATTTATCATTGATAAAGAACAGTGTTATCTGTTCGAAAACGTCTGTTTTGGTTTTGTGTCCCTGTGCTCTGCAATATCTTTGTAGTGCACCTTGTGTGTTTTTTTGTTTGTTTACTTTTGTTTTATGGCTTCTTTAATTCCTTGAGTGTACTTGTCTGTCCCCTGTAGTCTCTACTATCCAAGCCCCTGGCTTGATCTCTGCTAAATTGTGCTCTTTACATTCATTAAAGTGCATTTTTGTTGGTCTGTCCTTGTTACCTGTTTCTCATGTTTTCCCCCACACAAGGTTGGTACACCTGCTGAATATTTCTATGAATATCTATGAAGTATTGGGTGTAGCAATTTATACCTCCGCTTAAATTTTATAGGCACCAACTTTCTTTCCATAGTTTGGACACATCAATTACCCGGAACAATGTTTGCTAATTGTGGGATCACTGCAATGACGAAAAAAGGATTTTTAGCGGCTACAATCGATACGTTGCGGTTTCTGGTATAGCTATGGATTTTATGAGTCCATCAGCTTATTTTCTCAAGTAACAGCACTTTGTCAGTGTATGTTTCAAACAGGTTCCATGATCAAAATGCATATTAACGCTTTTTTTGTTTTCAAATTGAGCGAAAAATACACTTAATTTTATGCTTTCATTGGTTTTTATCATCTTTTTATTTTTTTTCGGAGTGCCGTTCCTTTTGCAATCTGACTAGTATATACCTCGTTTATGTTGGAACAATTAACTAGTCGTCGCAACAGATAATTTTGATATAACTAAAATACTGGATTTTTATGATGTCAATTCTTTTAAATCAAGGAAAAGGATGCCATATAGAATCACGCAGCCATCGTTTCATGAGAGATATAAAGCCCACCCCAGTGAACAGCTCAGTATCTCTTGATTGACAATGATATACTAGCGATGTATGTTTAAAACTGTTCTACAGGCATGTACACAGTAAGTTCACCATATGTTACCCTACTATAACGTTGCCTCTTATTACTATTCCATAACAGATTAATGATATATTTTGTTAATACATTCCACGTCCATATTATATACACTATAGCATAATGTTTGATAAGGGATTCATATTCCTCTATTCAGCGACTTCCAAAAGTTGGAATGTTTAGTATTCTAAGTAAATTCCATTACAAAATCTTACACGGCACGCGACAGGACGAGTCCACTAATTCCACTTTAGAACTTCATTTAAATCATTTATTTCCTGTGTACATCATGTGAAATCAACATAACATGCACGCAATCGTGCCTCTAAACTCGGGTCATTGCTTCAATAGATTCCCCAATTGTCCTTAACGTATTGAGTATAACGGCGAGCAAAGTGGTTAATATGATCGAGACCACGGAGACAATGCTTAGTCAGATTCATGATTGCAGTACCAAGCTGTGTAGTTTCGCATCACAAACCTTAACCACCATACGACCCAAGAAAAATCATTGCAAACATATTAAATATATCCACAATTACGTCAATGTTGATGCAAGGATTTGAAACGGGAACACCTACCACACGATACAAGCGGTTGAGTTCCTAAATGAGTTCCATTTGCATGACTATAACATAGAGAATTAACATATTACCGGTCGTTTAAATGTTATATGGCAAATCGAGACACTTTTGTTGTAATTTTTTTCGCCATGTTCGGTAATAGAAAATAATGTACATATTTATTTGAAATACTATAGGAAAACAAGAATTATATCCACGTCTTTAGTTTGTTCAGCCAGTACGTGTTATTGTAGAAATAGCGCTATTACTGTTAAAGTGACTAAAATGACGAGTTAGTTGCACTATAGGATGTTCCCTTAATTATCCAGCGAATGTACAGCTAGTACAGGAATAGACAGGACATATATTATTCCATATGAAATTTGAAAGTGGATCGAGCTTACATTTACTAAATATGGCCTTGTTGAAACGCTACTACCGAGGGGGTAATAGTAGATTTAATTAATTTAAGTCCTTATTCCTACCTTATTCCCAATTAATTAAACTATTTAAACTATTCATGTGGAAATACTAGATACAATCATATATTTATTAGCAGAAATTGCAGACGATGGGATCCGCTAAACACTAATGGCTTTAAGAACTCTTTTTATTGTCTTAACAACAAAGGTGTCGTTTAAAATAAAAAAATCTTGTATAAAATGACATGTTGTTTTAACTTTTTATTCCAATTGATGACGAAATTGTCACAACTAGTGTTAATAATAGCAATTGGAAACTGTAACGATTCATAACTTTGTTAAAAATAATACAAAAAGTTGATTTCCGAAATACGCATGAATGTAAAAGTTAATACCAATCATGCCAATTGTTTTCAAATCGTTAAAGTAAAATTTAACATTATATGAATTTGGGGCCGTACAATATGCCGTGAACCTTAAAAAGTCTTCGAAATTAGCGTACCCAGGGGCGGATCCATGATTTGAAACATCAAAATACCGGGGGGCTGAAAAGTTGTAACTGTCCAAAATGGCTGATTTTGCATGTTTTGCCGAATTAAACCGGGAGGCGCGCGCGCCCCTGGTCCGCCCCCTCCCCTAGATCCTATCCTCGCCCTTTTACCTTTTTTATTCCTTTTCCTTTTTATTCCTATACTGTCCTCTTTTAGAATGTTTTTCATTCTGCAGTGCGTAGACGCATTAGAACATCATTGTATATGGACAGCTTCGTAATTGCGTTTTTTGCCAACGGTTGGCGTTCAGAAAACACACCCCTCGCATGCACTTACACGGCACATTCGCGCTTGTCAGTCGGCAATGGTTTCGAAACACCCAATTCCCCAACCTGTTCAACATGTTGAGCGTCGCAAGCTTCCGAATTTGACATTTGAAAGGTATTGTGTTTTTCATTAGTCATCTCGAATTACAGACCTATGTCCCCTTACATTGGTTTGATTATTTAGACTTTGAACCGTATTAAACACAAGTAGGGCTTGATGTATACAGATCATTTTGACTTTGTCAAAAGCAAAATCTAGTAAGTAACCTCTTTTAAGAAATAAATGGAACCGTTTAGGGTAATGAGCAATCAATATTGTTTTTTCTCTCCCTCTCTCTGCTCCAAAAGGGGGCGAGTTTTAAGTTATCAGATAATCTTTTGCTATATATCCCGGTGAAAACTCCATGCACGCAAGTTACACGCCTTCCGGTATAGATTTAACGATGATTATCACATCCCTATCGCAAATTCAAGCTCTCCATGCAATTCATTACGGCCGTTTGGATCAACAAATAAAGCAACCTATGCGGTAGTGCAATCCGCTGCTGTGCAATATTTACGGTATAAAGCGGTCAATATTTAATAAGAGCCCACAGCGTTAGAATAGTCCTCTTTTTAGTTTATTAATAAATGCACAAATCTCGTTGAAATAATTCTAATCATTTTCGAACCTTTACACACTAGATAATACACCAGCTGTTTCTTCTATCTCTCGGCATTGACTGCATAATTTTCGATACAAATACAAAAAATCTTAAATTAAAGAATAAGTGAAATGGCCATTAAAATATTTAGATATTTGAACCATAGATGATAATCTGCGGGTATGGCCAACAAGCCATCTGTTTTATATAATCTCCTATTGCCTTTATCTACAGTAGATAGTATAAATTTTATATTATATAATAATTCTTGGCTTTTTTGTAAAGATACTATAATAGTGACGATATTTCATACATATAATAACTTCTTTTTACTTTACTAAAACAATATACTAGTTGGATTATTTGTTTTTTAAATGGCAATTGCAAAAATACTCTTCACTCGGAGACATTTTGAGAAAAAGAATGAGGATTGATGGCATAAACCTTTGGTACAAACAAATTTGGTGCTTGAGCCATTTTGTAAAATGTACCTAGTTTCTCAGCCAGAATGACCGTACAACAATATCAATACACCTTTTTTGCTGAAAATTTGGATAAATAGGTATAAAAATTTGGCAATAGCGAAGACGGTGTTTTCATAGCCATTGATTCTATGACAATGCGCAGTCAACAATGGAATGGGTGTACGGTGCGAAGGACTGAAGGCGGTATTGCTAGAATATTAATTATTTAATATACTTTTGACACCTGAGCGTGCTATGAATGGTACACAAATGATTATATCTTTCACAATCAAACCCTTCTTCGTTGCAAGAAAAAAAGTTTACACTCCCTGCAAAAAAAATAAACCGGGGTGATCACTTACCTACACTCAATAGGACTTAATGAGACCGTTTCCAATTTTGTTTCTTTTCAAAGAACAATAATTAGAGCAGGTATGAGCATATATCGAATTAAAATCTCAAACGTATTATTTCAAAGTCTGTTTGCAAATGGTTAAAATGTACTTAAAATTGCGATAAGTCTGCTGTGCCACAGAACAACGATGAAACGGGTACTAGGCCTGTTCAAATTTTAAATCGCGGGGAGTAAATATAACTTAATAACTTATTTTTTAAGCCAGGGTTTGACGATCCTGTTAAGCAAGAAGTTTACAAACCAATGGATAAACTCTAACATTCAATATATAATAGTAAGTTTAGCACAAAGCTATGATACACTATAGCCCATGCCATACCCGGAACGTACGTGCATACTTAACACAGGGTGAAGGGAGCTTTCATATTATCCCCTCCCAGGAAGAAGAAAGGTCTCTGTCTCGAGGAGTCCTTAATGTATAGAAATCACAACTTTGTTATAAATTCTTCCGGAAGCCGTGAATTGTTGTTATAACAAGGTATCCAAATGGCAACTGTATAGGCCTACTGTGTATACATGTTAACTGCATGAAAACGATTCATCTCGAACTTTGGAATTTAAGCATTTTTGGTAACTAGCTTTAGTTCTAGATACTATATTCAATTACTAACAACTAACTTATAATTTGAATCTCTGAATCGCCTTACCTTTACTTCAATGCGACTTGTCCGAGTCGTAATAGAACAAACTGTAAGAATGATGGAACGATTCCCAACTACCAATCTTAAAAGATCCGTGGAAAAATACATCGCAACAGAATAAGTTTGATTAGCAGTACGTATTGGTGAATTTGCTCCTCTGTTATTAAGTGTTGAATAAATAGCATGGTAGGTTTGCCTCAACACTCAGTGTACTCAAAGAGCCGGAAACTTTCATTAACTCCTTCCCATAATGGAACCCATTATACCTATGTTCCATGAGTTTATTGAAGAATATACCGACCCATTCACCACTAACATTTCACCGTTTTGTCCAGTTATCACTACCGCTTCACAGCAGCTTGATAAGATACATGTATCACGGCTTCTTTGTTGATTCAATGACACATTCAAAAGTGTCTAGGGTACTGCAGCATATTTAGAAGATTTATAGGCTGATTTTTCAATGAATCGCAAAACCTCAGGTTTAATGGTTTTAAGGTCGAAACTGAGGATCGGGTAGTAACTCGACTATCAATACCATTTTAATCAATAATCAAAAAAAAATCTTTTTTAATAGACCGTATTCAATACAGAGCGATGTGGTGACAAATAGACCATTCCAGTCTTACAATACATTCACCTGTAATGATCCTGGGCAATCGCAAACATGATCGATTGACAGCCTTTACTGGTTGGTAGTCCTGGAATGTAGGCATCTTGTCCCACCACCATGTCTGGTGTCTGACGTCATATTGAATAGGTCTATAATTCCAGTGCGACCAAAAACGCCGAGGAAAGAATGGAAGCTTGTATATTTAGGGTTGGTTTTTCAAAACTTAAACCGTAAGTTGACGGGAAGTTCATGGCGGTTCCTGTTTCCATTGTTTATAACAACCGGTAGTAACCGGAATAACCCCGCGAGTAACGGTACTTGAGGTTCTTCAAGCCCGCCCTAACGGCGGTCCGGAAGTACGTAAATATTTGTTTCTAAAAGTTGAAAAATGGTTGGCGCGCAGCGTTTGAAAATTCTCAAGACTGAATAATACCGAAGGCATTGTGGAAAGGGATCGGCCGTAGCGATTACGTGGTTACTTTCCGGTGTTTGAGAGCACCAAAGTACCAGACAAAATGTTTCATTTTCTCAGCTAGGTTTCTATAGTTCAGCCCAATGTACGATCATACCAAACACAACATAGTAACGGACCCTCTGATGCAAAAATCTCCATAGAACCCCCCTTTATTTTTTCGGAGATATTTGAGATTTGCATGCATTCGCTATGACGGACTTATAACGTTAATCTCCAATCCCCAGAGCGCATTACTAATTTAGATATCTTTCGAGTCTGTGACACAGACTATACACACTTTCCGGACCGCCGAAAGACGACGCCCCTTGTTAATTAAAGGCGCATTTTACATACACAGCCTTCGTCGGATCGTCGCCCCCTCCCCCCGGCTCGCCCCCCCCCCCCCCACTTTACCTAAAAAGTTGAGATTTATATATATATCATTGAACCGTTGATTACGTTTAGGTTTTCGTGCCTAATCTTTCGCGAAAATTGATCTGCTCTGGAAGACATTCGTGATTTTGTATTTTCTGCCGTAAACGAAATCACACGCAGTGGCCTACCTGATTAGTAGCCCATATTTGCATCATACATCAAAACCGCAAACCGTCAGAATCACTGAATTTTGGGAATCACCTTTTCGTGTGCATATCAAATTATCTAATGAACCGTAAACAATCAATGGAGTGCTAGGATACGAAATCACTTCATAATCTCATACATTTATTTAACATCGGCTTTGTTTAATATTTGTATCGTCATTTTATGGAAGGGCTACACTAAAAAAAATGAACTATAGACAACTTACATCAAAGTATAAAAACCCTTATTTTTTGTTTATGGTTCACATAATATTCCAGAAAAAAACAGGTTATTTCCCAAAATTTCAGTTGATTCTGCGGTGCGTTTTGATGTTATGAGAAACGTTTGACTATTAAATCAGAAAACACGGGCACTCACTATTAGCTTCAGTGTGGAATGACCCAACTTCATGTTGATGGGTAATACAACTGATCTTATTTTTTCTTATTGTTCGTGTACTCGTTTAGAGGAGCTCGCGCGGCGTTTGTGTTTGTGTTTGTGTGTGTGGGTGTGTGTGTGTGTGCGCATGCGGGCGTGCGTGGCGTGAGGGTGTGTGGTTTGTGTGTTAGGTAGTACCGTGTTTCGTGGGAAAAGGTGTTTGGGGGTGGGGGTGTTGGGTTACGGGGTGGTGCGTATGTGGGTATATGTGTGTATTTATTAGTATATATTAGGTTGTGAAGAGAGAAAGCGGTTTGTTGTTTTTGTTATTTATTCGGCAAATCGACAAAAGAAAATTACAGATTACAAAACAAAATCAAATAAGCCACTCGCACATACGTACAACAGTCAATTAGCCAGAATAACCCATTAAGTCGTCTGAAAAATTTTTTTTTTTGCCAAACTTAGTTTCCATGGGTCATGAAAATGACATAGTGCACCTGTGATCGAGGACAACATATGCAAAAAAAAGCAGAACTACAAGAAATGAACATGAGTGAAAGTTATTTTTCACAACCCAACCATAAGACTGGAAAGCAGTTAGGCAAATTCAGCCGACCCATGGCTCAAGGCGATATTGATAAGATGGGGTTTAACAAGACGTTTGAACGTGTCCTTATCGCTTAGCACATTTGATATTGGAGGGCAAGTTATTCCAGTCAGTCATGCCATTATAAAAGAAAGCTTACAGTCTGACCTTTTAAACCCTAGGTACATTGGAAAGTTAATAGGCCTAGCCTAGATCTAGTATGATAAAATTTAAATCTCTAACTTTAGTAAATTGATTGAGATAGGATGGCAACAGAGGTGAATATGTTAAACATATGGCTGAGTCGTAGTTGCCTAACTCTGTTTTTGGAAATTCAAGAGTTCACTGAACCAACAAAGTGAGCTTGACTAATATGAATCCCGGGGGGACATATTCATATAAAACGAGCCATTCTATTTTGAATGATTTTAAATCTTATGTGACCTTCTTGACTAATACCACATAAACCACGAGGTACACAGTAGTCAAAATGAACTGTAATAAAGCCAACTGAGTGTTCCTACGAATTTACGGTTAAAATACTGTGAGTGTGCCTATATAAAACTTGAGTTGTTCAGTCACCTGTTAAGGACGGAATTAACCAATAGAATAA